>CM062817.1:336637995-336916512 GCA_031772625.1 Pinus tabuliformis
TTATAGACATTTTTGGGCACTGCAACCCCAAGCATAAAATTTCCATAAACCAAGGGCTCCTAAGTCCCTAAAAGTGTTGTTCCAACCCCTAAAGGAACAAGGTTAGCTGATTCCAGCTTCTCCCAGAAGTTCTCCATGAAAAACTACTCAGAACTGGTCAAAACAGGATCATTTCACCTACTCCATAGGCAAAGTGTGTTGCATCTCACCTAAGTACACTCAGTGGGTGCGTTGCATTTCAAAAATCCCTTCTATGGGGTGTGATGGGTGAGAAGAGACAAATGGCAGTGTCAATCCGCAAAGTGGAGAAGCATGGAATCTTCCAGAAACTTCTCCTGTGACACTTGCCTCTCTGAATTCGACCAAGGATGAGTAAGAGATCATCAATCTCCAAGAGGAAGAAAGAACTATCAGAGGGAAGACACTAATCAAATCACAAGCTGACTCATCTCCCTTACAGACATCTATATATGGACCCCTCATCCCAGATATCTAGAGGCTGGAATTTTGCATCTTGTAAGGAATTGTTGTTGGTTTCTTGAGGCAGCATCATAGTGTTTGGTTATCTAAGCTTTGCATGAGGTGAAGAAGGGCTTACTTGCTGAGAGGATGATGCTGGGTCAGAACAACTGGTTGTAACTCTCTTGGCTCTTTCTTGATTATCAATAAAGCTATTCAAGTTTTCCTCCATACTCTTGTGTCATTTATGTTTTATGCATTTGTATGGTCAATTTACATCTGCTCTTAGATTGTTTATGATAGTAGATCCATGTTCTTGTATAGTGTTATGATGCTTTGATTCTACAGGTACTCTGTGAAGCTGGGTATACAAGAAAGCAAGTAGCAAAGGACTATCAGAAGAGAGAGGAATCGAGCAAGGAGCCAAGCGCAAGACAGAGGTTGGTCTCCTTTATTCTTCTCTCATCTATCTTTCATAAAGGAAAACGAAAGTAGTTTTACTTTGTTTGTTTCTAAGGTAGCTACCTGCCTTAGTGGGATTAGCAGTTCTGTATAGACACTTTTCCCTGTAACAAAATGGTGACTCCGCTAGGGAGCGACTAGGTTGTTTGTCTATCTGCATTTGTTTACTTTATAAAATTACAGACAGAGCCTGAAGTTGAGCTAGGTAGCTTTTGAACTGCATTTTCTATGCAAATGCAAAGTAGATAAATGTCGCTTCAGTCAATCTCCTGGTTTTGTTTATGAATTAAACAATTGATTTAAAAACTATCTAATTGCCCTTGTGGTGGCTCTATTAACCTCCTTAGATCTACCCCTGTTGTTGATTTACTGATTACCACTTGCTCGGCCAAAATCCCTGAACTGAACTGCAAACTGTGACCCGGAACCCAAGCAAAGTCTCGTTTCTGGTCCAGCGCACTGTCTGTTCTGTGAATCTCAAATTCAGTGCACTTCCCGAGTGTAGTAGGTGCGCTGCATTTCAAATTCACTATGTTACAGATGCGCTGATCAGACTAGGCATTGTTCCTGAATTTTGGTTTCTGTTCACTCTTTTCAGATCTATTCAAGAATTTTGCTGCCTGTAGTCAATAGACCTCTGTTTGAAACCCCTTTCCTTGCTGTTATTCCGCCTCCATTGTGCAAAGAACTGTAAATGTTTTTGTGTATTTGTTGAGTCATTTTCTCTTCTCCTTTGCAAAAAAGTAACGTAATTGTACTGTCGTTTCTTGATTTGAAAGTGTCACAAGTGTCGTTTTTAGTCATAGAAGAGAATCTGATTATTCTTGATAGTCGATTACCCTATTACTATTGTATTTGATCTGAATTAGTAGTTTTTCTAGTGTCGAAAGCAAGTTTTCATTTCCAAATCGCAAAGTGTTGTCATTGTCTTCATTTTGATTTTGAAAAGAAACTTGTTAGTAATTGTCACTTTGAAAATAATTCAGATTTGCGCATTAGCTTTCTTTTATCATTCACATATTAAGAAGGCTGAAAACAAATACATGCATGTGCATTTGCATTTAGACTGTTTGATTGGTTTGATTTAGGATAGTGCATATAGTGTGTGCTCTATGCTCTTTGCTGAAAGAATATTGTCTCTCTTTCCTTAGTAGCTAAGATTTTCATTGCACAAAGAAGATAAAATGACTGTTTATCATCTTAGATTGCATTTTAGGAATTGTACCTCTACATCACGTGGTGAACCTAAAAGGAAAATTTCTTAAGCAAGATAAACCATAAAATAAATTTAATGAATCTAACAACGCTTTGGAACCTAATGCACAACATCTAGAAGTCTAGGCTAGAGACGTATTCCGACGTCGTAAAGCCTGGTAACTGTTGTTTTCACTGTTGGTTGGGTGATTCCTCCACTTTGAGACGATAAGAGCCAGTACGGACTTGTGCTCCCACATACCGTCGAGTATATTTTGGGAGACCACAATAGGCTTAATTCTTTATCCGTAGGAAGCCGTGTCTGCTGCCCTATCGATCGCAATGCACTGAACACAACATTCGGAAAGATTGACTGCCGTACCATAAAAAGTATTCGGCAGTTTTCTGATTGGTTTGGTAATCCCTCTGCCTAGATTTCCAGAGCAGTCCCTTTAGTTCCTTTTTAGACTCCTTTACGGAAAAGCTCCATCTGAGCACTTGTCACTTCAGGCTCATTAAAAATCTAAGGCGACTAGAGTCATATTTTGTTTTTTCTCGACTCTTAAAAATTGAAAAAACAAGTTGTGTCAAAGCATCTAAAATTTATTTTAAACGGAATAATCACTACCTTTCCTACATTGGTCTTAGGTTGAGAGAATGGAGTCCACCAACCAAGGAGTTCCCCTTGGAGGAAATCCTAGTCCCTTCTCCTCTTGGGGAGATGTTGGTGCACCCCACATGGCCACATTGTCACTTCCAGGATTGATGATTGGTTTGCCCGTATGGCTTTTCTCAACGTCCGTCATTCAGAACACCGCAATTCCTGAACAATTGAGTTAGAAACTAGACAATTCCAGAGTTACCCCCCAACCCTCTACTTCGTCCAATTCTTCCTCTCCTCCTTCCTCTTCGCTTGATGAGGCTGGTAAAGCCAAAAATGAAGTACCTGAGAAGAAGAAGGAAAAGAAGAAGAAAGAGAAAAAGAAGAAGGAGCCAAAGGCGAAAAGGGGCAACCAAGCGTCGTCTAGCGAAAATCCACACACTGCACCGACCAGGCCTAAATCGCCATGTGTCATTTGCAAAGGAGACCACTATCACAGAGATTTTCCCTGCATCCCTCGAATCTTAAGGGACTGGTCCCCTCATTTGCACAACCCGGTGTCATCAACCTCTGATGATCATGTTGAAATCACACCGTCGACTAGTGAAAGTGAAGCCCCTGGACAAAAAGGAAAGTGCAAATTTCCTTGTAAACTATGTGAAGGCGATCACGCCGTCCACCGTTGTCCCTTCTTAGATGAGGCTAAAAGGGTTTTGGACGATCGTCCGATTTCACCATTACGACTTCCTCCTGGATATAAGAAACTCTTGCCGAGTCTGTCACTAGTTGAAAATTCGGCTGACCTGCCCAGGTGGTCAGCTGAAGCATCTACCATTGAAGATAAACCATCTGAACCCATACCAGACGAAAGTCAAAAGGTCGAGGTGACAGTTGACCCAGTCTTGCCTTCAGAGGTTCCATATTTAGATGACACAATCACCGAAGAGAACAAAGATGACACCGTCCAAATTCTTTTCATAAACATAGACTCCGATGAACATGGGGGAAATTTACCCATTCCTTTACCGTAGGAAGGAAGTTCGTCAGAGTCATACCCGGCCGTCTATTCGGTCCCACCTCCAAGCAACCTAGTTGTTTCCTTTGACTGGAATCAGCTAGGCAGACCCTGTTTACCGACTAGTGTACCATTTCGAATCATTGCTCAAATATATAGAATGGTTATGGCCGGTACCATCATAGATGAAGGGGATTCTGTGAGTATCCTTTCCTCAACTTCTTGGAAAGCGCTTGGTTCGCCATCAATTTTGCCTGAGATGAGAAATCTAACAGGCTTTGACAAAGGAACCAGTCGAGAATTAGGGATCCTTCTCGATGTGCCCATAACATTGAGAGGGTGTTGTAGGGAAAAGTATCCGACTCGGATGACCCTATCCCACTCTAAGGGTGATAGTACCTCAGCAACAACTGTATAGAAAACTACTTAAGGTTTACTTCTTTACGAAAGCAAGAGAGAATGAAGAAATGCACTAACCGTTGCCTTGTGCTTAATGTCGAATCCAAACTCTTCTCTTTGCTGCTTGCTCCCAGCTCCTTGCTCTTTTGCTGGCCCAGCTACAATGAGATCCTGCAAAATAACAAAGAAGGAAACTACAAGAAGCATGCAATCATAACTGATTCAAGGATTAGCATAAATCAAATATACAATTATCACAATACATCATTGAAACAAGTGCATATAGAAGAACCTCAATAGCTTTTATTAATGGAAGAAGTAAAGTTCTGAGAGTGTTACAACCATTGAAGGCCCCAATCCAGCAACACCTCCCAGCAGAAAGAATTTCTCCTCTTCACCTCCTTCAAGCAATCACCCAATAGTTCTATAGTGAAACCAACAGCATATCATTACTTTGCACAAAATTCCAGCCTCCTGAGCTCATAGGAGAGAGCTCAATATATAGATGAATTGAGAAAGGATGAGTCAGCTTGCAACTGGTGTGTAGCTGCCTTGTGTCCTCTCTCTCTTCAGTTGATCTTCAGTTCTTGAGTCCACTTGGAGAACCTTGCTTCCACTTGGAGAAACAGAGCCTCTGACTCATCACAAGGCGAAATCCCTGATCCAAGTGTCATTTTTGGAAGATTCCAGAGCAATGACTCAGTGTGCCACTTGTCCCATCTCGCTCAGCGCAGGTGGCCTTTGTTCTACCTGCTTTGCAACGCAGGTACACCATGGAGGAGTTGAGTTTCAGCGCAGAAGCCTAGTGGAGCACCTGCTTTGATTTCAGGATTGCTTGTTTTTGAGTGTTTTCAGGTGGAGAACTGATCTGAGAGCTGTTGGTTTGCTGACCTTGTTCCTCTAGGGGTAGGAACATCATGTTTAGGGACTTTGGATCCCTTAGATTATTGACAATTCATGCCCGATGCTGCCAGGCACAAAATTGTCTATAACAAAGGGAAAATCGTTCACATGAACGTAATGGTAGTCCAAGGACCCCTGGATTATAATCTACTCCTTGGATGAGACTATATTTATTGCATGGGAGCCATTGTCTCATCACTCTTTAGAGTAATGTGTTTTCCGCACAAAGGAAGAGTAGTCAAGCTCGTAGACTAGCTTTCATTCCCCGGTTCATGCATAGCAAATAGTCATATACCATCCCTAAATGGTCTTTTCATGCAAGGAATGTCTCATCAATCTCCAGTCCGTCCACCCAATGAGCGCGAGTAATTCGGGGGACATGACTGAAACCCAGGGGGCATGCACCCTGGTCTGCTTCGGCAGGAAAACTTCAGGTATAGGATAGGTTTCCGTGAGAGATTATGACTAGTCTAACACTCCCGTCCGTAATTGGAAAAGGGGATTAGACTAGAATAAGATTCCCTTGTAAAAGTTATGTGTGTGGAGGCGTCTGTGCCACTCGCCTTTATCTATTTCAATAGGCATCGCCGAAGAAGTGTTTTGTTTGCGGTGCAGAATAAACAATCTTTGGTAGCCTGAAAGAGGTAAACCTTTCCCGATAAAACAAATGTTTTGTTGGTGGATTGAAGGGTGACCTTGAAACTCTATTTTATACCTGGGGGCATGCAAACCTTTTGGCGTGCAAGTGAAGAGCGACCATTTATTTTTTAAATTTGTAGGTCCTCTAACCCTTTAAACTCGTAGGATTGGTCATTTCCTAACTTGCATAAAGAAAGGATGTGGGGCAAAGATTTGAAAATTTGTCGTTTTTATATATGAGACATCCTTATTATGCGACTGGATATATCGAGCAGTTTTAACATGGACTTCATGCTCGTTAAAAAATAAACATAAGCAATGAGTAAATGTTTCCCTCCGCATTTAAGCTCAATAAAAAATGAACCAAATTTATGGTAAATAACCTTCGTGAATGTAGTACTTCAGCCTTTAAAGCCTTGGTCGTGTTCTCATCATCACCTCCACTCTGTATTGGCCGATCATTCACCTCCATATGATTGTTTACCCTTTTTGAGGAACAGCTGCAAAGAGTGATCCTATTAGCCATCCTTGTAACACTGCCATGATTGGGAAATTCCAAACCTTACCTGGAATTAGCTGCTACCCAAATTTATCACCCGTTCCTCAAAGACGAGTCTCCTTTAAGCTCTTTTCAACTCACTCGTAAAATATGAAAAGATTTCCGAGCCATTGGCCTCTCTAGCTTGTTAAAGGGACCCGAAGTGTTATCCCTCCTTTAGATTTTAATCTTTTTGGACCTGAGGGATTATTACACAAAAAGATCGAGCGCTTGTTTTGTTCGGCTCGTTAAAAGTATCGAAAATTCATCCCTTCTATATTGTTTTATACTTTTTCAGACTTAAGGGATTAAATGATGAAAAAGAATTTTTGGAGTTTCCTTTACGTCCCTTTTGAATCTCTAAAATTTAAAAGGACCGAGTTATCTTTGTCGTTAAACTCGTTAAAACCTAATAGCGACAAACTTGTCCATAGCAGACAAGAACGAGTTTCACTATCGCTAGGCTCATTAAAACATAGCAATGAGTTTGCCCGAAGGGAAAATTATAGAACAAGCATATGTTATCCTCCTCAAGCTTGACAAAAATAAAGAGGTACTAGTTAGCAATGACTGGGGAAAAATTGGGAAGAAAAGATGAAGAAACTTTGTTGGTAGCAAGTCACTCTTGAACATGACACTTTCACTCCGCATCCAAGTCGGGTTGGGTTGTTTCATTCACCGGTCACATCACCATGGTCACATCACACCATCCACATTTGGGGTTAATGCTACCAATCCATCATGTCAGTGTCGTCGATATGTTCAAGAGAAGTCACTCAGAGAATTCACCTGTGTCTCACCCACTGCAATACATTTACACTCCATTCTTTCATGACCGCCACCCTGAACCTTATATCACCAGACCGTTTTCATCTCCATTAAAATCATTTGCTCCGTTCCGTGTCATTGATGTGGGATTCATTAAGGCCCTCCTATGATGGATCGCTTCTTGTCGACATCAGCTCATTATCCAAGAAGTCGATCTAGGGACACCCCTTTCAGTACTTTGAAGCTTGCATGCCTCAATGGCAAGTTTCTCACTTCCGGCGACAGGTTTACATCAATGACCTTCAACTGAAATATTTTGCGTGGTGTTCGACGCCAAGTCCTTTATTCACACCACGTGAATTGTACTGTAGTACCTTGAGGGTCATTATCATTATCGGTGATTCCTCTCGCGCCTGTTAACAGCTTACATCATTGGCTGGTAATCAGGTGATGTCTTTCCATGCTTGACTGCAGAACATCTCTCACATGGATCAACTTGTACCTTGAGTGAAGATCGAACGAGACTGAAGACCCTAGATCTAGTTTCATCCATCTAGGCTGCAATATATATTCAAGAAAATAAAGACATCAAATGTACATCGTTGCTACACAGATAATCATCCAATCAAAGGGATGATGGCTCTACTAGAATCATCAGTCTACACTCAGACGATTGTCTCTCCTATGTACATGAAAATGAATTTATGAAGCTAAGCATGGGAATGCCAACCTCAGCTAGATCATGAAAATATTATGAAGATAATGTATTGTATTGTATCTTATTACAGGTCTCCTTCCAACTTGAAAGAACTTTGGATCCTCATGATAAAGCATTTCACCCGACATCAAAAAAGATTAACGACCTCATGCTTTAGGGGGCAACTGTTATAGAAATTTTTGGGCACTACAACCACAAGCATAAAATTCCATAAACCAAGGTATCCTAAGTCCCTAAAAGTGTTGTTCCAACCCCTAAAGGAACAAGGTCAACTGATTACAGCTTCTCCCAGAAGTTCTCCATGAAAAACTACTCAGAACTGGTCAAAACAGGATCATTTCACCTATTACATAGGCAAAGTGCGTTGCATCTCACCTAAGTACACTCAGTGGGTGCATTGCATTTCAAAAAGCCCTTCTATGGGGTGCGATGGGTGAGAAGAGACAAATGGCAGTGTCAATCCGCGAAGTGGAGAAGCATGGAATCTTCCAGAAACTTCTCCTGTGACACTTGCCTCTCTGAATTCGACCAAGGATGAGTAAGAGATCATCAACTCCAAGTGGAAGAAAGAACTATCAGAGGGAAGACACTAATCAAATCACAAGCTGACTCATCTCCCTTACAGACATCTATATATGGATCCCTCATCCCAGAGATCTAGAGGCTAGAATTTTGCATCTTGTAAGGAATTGTTGTTGGTTTCTTGAGGCAACATCATAGTGTTTGGTGATCTAAGCTTTGCATGAGGTGAAGAAGGGCTTACTTGCTGAGAGGATGATGCTGGGTCAGAACAATTGGTTGTAACTCTCTTGGCTCTTTCTGGATTATCAATAAAGCTATTCAAGTTTTCCTCCATACTCTTCTGTCATTTATGTTTTATGCATTTGTATGGTCAATTTACATTTGATCCTAGATTGTTTATGATAGTAGATCCATGTTCTTGTATAGTGTTATGCTGCTTTGATTCTACAGGTACTCTGTGAAGCTTGGTATACAAGAAAGCAGGTAGCGAAGGACTATCAGAAGAGAGAGGAATCGAGCAAGGAGCCAAGCGTAAGACAGAGGTTGGTCTCCTTTATTCTTCTCTCATCTATCTTTCATAAAGGAAAACGAAAGTAGTTTATGGGTTTTCCAGAAATTTTAAATAATAATGTTAAAAAGTTAATATGTGGTGAAACGAACAAAAGGGATATTGTACTTAGGTATATGAAATGTGGTATGCTTTCCATATACTTAGTATTTAGGATAAATATGTTTGGTGGGTTTTGTACATAGAACATGTTTATAAAGGGGTTTTCCTAGGCAAGAGAACTTAACCTTTGGAAAATGAGTTTTGTGAGGGGGATGAATGATTTATAAGGGAATTTAACACCTTTCCTTCTTTAAGTCATCAAGCCGAGGGTCTGGTCCCACTAAAAGATAGAGAAATTCTCTAAGCCTTTTTGACTTAAAAAATTATAGGTATTAATATTTTTATTATGAAAGGGAAGATAGTGAGTGTCACAGGGGTTAAAATGAATGAGGGGATATTAAGTAAACCAAGTTGTGCACCATTGCTTTTGTTTTTTTTACCACTTATGCATATTTAAATGATGCATTTGGAACAATGACATAAGTTCTTTCTATATCAAATGACATGATATTTCTGCAACCTTTCTACTACTTACCCACTTACTCATCCTACCATTTTTTCTTCACTTTATTTGGGTGCATTTAGGCTAGCTAACCCTTATCAGTCTTTTTCTTTTCTTTACAAAATAAACTATATAATTCTAACTTTATATCATCCAAGGGCTTAGATTAAACTAATGAGCTCCTTTTATTCATTATACCTATCTAATGATTTGCCGAGATTACATTGTTTGGTCATATTTATTCACTACCTATAAACATAAAATTCAAAGTATGAAATAGCCAAGTTTAAACATTTTGACTATCATGGATTGTGGCATAAGTAACAAGTTGCGCACAATCATTTATTATGCATAAAAAGTAAATAGTAGTGGCATTTTGACTTGCACACTTTCATGGTCTCTTTTTGTCTTTTGGGGTTCATATATTTTCATTTTTTTGACCTTTTCATTCTTTTTGTCCTTTGATTTTTCTTTTAGGACATACCCTTTTTACATTTTTTAATTTTTTAATATGGAAAACATTTGTAGAAAGAAAATGTATGTACAATATTACAAGGCTTAACCTTAGTCATTCAAAATTATGACTCCTATTGGTATAGGAACCTAACAGTGGCTGCACTTGGGGTTGGAATTTCCTGGTGAAATGTCAAGAACTTTCTAGATTAGTAGCCTCTGAACTACTGTTGATGTTACCTTGCAAAATTATCCTCTATTCCTCTGCATTATTGGTACTTATGACAGTGAATCCTTATAGCTTAGGGCCTTCTCTTCGGGCTTCAACTTCAAAAATCACCATCCAATCCAGACTAAACTTTTTTAAGAAAAATGAAATATGTACAATGGGAAGTAAAAATAAATAGTTAGGTTCAAAATAGTGTTTGAGCATTTGACCATTCACTGGTCCACCTTCTACATCTATACCATCCATTTCTCTTATGAAGAAAACATTATTACCTATGAAAGCATAAATGACATATGGGCCTTTCCATAGGAAATCAAATTTCCCATGTTTACCTTTATCTTCCCTCCTTGAATCCCATTTTAGGACTTTGTCACCAAGGTAGAAATCTTCAACCTTGGTTATCTTATCAAAAATCATTTTAATCCTCTCCTGCACCACCTGAGATCTGATGTATAGCTCTTCCCTGGTTTGATGAAGATGAATTGTTTGGTTGATTCTTCTTTGGATACTATTTGGTTCAAACTGCAATTCTTGAAGCAACTTCATTACTGGTGTTCCTAGGGAGGATGGAAAAATAACTTCCATCCCATAAACTAGTTGGCAGGGAGAGGTACCAATTGATTTCCTAGTGGTTAGTCTATCTACCCATAAGGCATTGACTAACTTTTTATTCCATGTTTTCTTATTATCCTCTAACAACTTTTTGATAATGTTCACCAGACTTTTGTTTGAGGATTCTGCCAGTCCATTTCCTTGAGGATAATAGGTTGTGGAATGGCCTAGGGTTATATGATATTTGTTGTAGAAATCTATCATTCTTTTGGATTTAAAGGTTGCTACATTATTAGTAATAAGCTTAGTTGGACATCCAAATCTTGATAGAATGTTGGTTTCAAGAAAGGTTATGATAACAGTGTCAGTGGCTTGCCTTGAAGGTATGGCCTTTATCCATTTTGTGAAATAGTCTGTGGTAGTGAGGATACATTTGTGTTGGGCAGAGGAAGGTGGGTGAATTTCACCCATGTAGTCTAAACCCCATTGTTGAAAAGGTGTTTCAACAGAGATTGGCTTGAGGTGTAAAGATAGAAGCCTTTTCTTTCCCTAAAAAATTTGACATTTGTGACAGGAGGTCACATATTTCTTTACATTAGAAAACAAGGTAGGCCAGTAGAAAACAACTCTAAGAATCTTATCAGCAGTGGTTTTCCAATGAAGATGTCCTCCATGGTCACCTTCATGAAACTCTTGTAATACTTTGTCATATTCATCTTTTAATAAGAGGTTGAGAAGAATACCTTCATGATTTCTCCAAAACAAAGCATTTTCTAATATACAAAATTTTAAGGATTTCATCTTTAAAAATCTACTTTTGGTCTTAGATAATTCAGGAGGAGCTTGTAAATTCAGTAAAACATAAATGATATCAGCATTCCATAGTGATTCAATAAAGGCCTGGCTGATTAGTGGAGTCACCATCTCCTCTTCATTATCTATTTATGCAATAAAGTTTATATCCATGGCTTGATAGTTTGATTCAACCATGAGCTTGGCTAAACCTTGGTGCTTGATTAACTTAGTTGGTTTGATTTCTATATCATATTCTAGAATAGTAGAAATCCATTTTCCCCTCTTTCCATATGGACCACCTTGAGTTAGGGTGTCTTTGACTACTGAATTAGGAACATAGGCTACTATATGAGAATATAAAATGTATACCCTAAAATCCTTGATAGCTTTGACCAAAGAAAAGGCTTGTTTTCCATTATGTTATATTTTAAGGGGGCATCTCTCAGGGCTTTGCTAAAGAAAGCAATAGGTTGTTCATAGCCCTGGTCATTTTTCTGCAGTAAAACTGCAGCAATTGTGTGCTCAGAAGCAAAGGAAAATAAGATGAAATCTCTGTCAAATTTTGGATTGATCAAAACTGGTGTTTTAGTTAAGGCTAGTTTAATGTCTTCAAAGGATTTCTTAGCCTCAACAGTCCATTTTATGGTCGAATACTTTTTCAACATATTGTTCAGTGATCTAATTAATTCTGCTAAATTAGAAATAAATCTTCTAAGAAAGTTAATTTTCCCTAAGAAAGCTTGTAATTCCCTAATGTTCCTTGGATGTTGTATCTGTAAGATGGCTTCTATTCTTGCAGGGTCTATTCGGATACCATCTTTTGAAATTATATGACCTAGTAGCTTTCCTTCTTCTAACCCAAACAAAGACTTCTTGGGGTTTAAAGAAATTCCATATTTCCTGCATTTAATAAAAACTTGCCTTAGATGATCCAAATGTTGACTATTAGATTTTGAAAACAAAGTAATGTCATCTAATTATATCACAAGGAAATCATGAATTTCTTTGGCAAAGGCTATATCCATAGCCCTTTGGAAAGTAGCTCTTGCATTCATTAGTGAAAAATTAATTTTCACATACATGAATGTGCCCCAAGGAGTAGTGAAGGAAGTCTTGGCTTGGTCATCAGGATGAACTAAGATCTGATTGTAACCAAAAAACCCATCCAATAATGAGATTTTGGTTGATCCAACTACCCTTTGCAAAATATGATCCATTTTGGGGAGAGGGTAACTATATTTAAGTGATACTTTGTTGAGGTTCCTAAGCTCCACACAGAGTTTGATCTCACCAGTTTTCTTCCTAGTTGGCACCAAGTTTGAAACCCAATCAGAAAATTTGATTGGTGCGATTATCTTAGCATCATACATTCTCTAGATTTCCTTTTCAATTGAAGGTAATAGGACAAGATTAATCATTCTAAGTTTTTTTCTGAAAGGTTTTTGATTTTATTTTATAGGGATTGTGTGTTGTATGATGCTGGTGTTATAGGATTTGAGGTCCTCATAACTCCAAGCAAAGGCATCCTGAAATTATTTTAATAACTCAATGTATTTCAACTTTTCAGTTGGAGGTAGTGATTTCGAAAGTTTGATCAATTTTTTATTTTCATTAGTTCCTATATTACACTCCACTATATCAGATTTCAAAGGTTCCATTTTAGGATTTCTAGGAACATCATTTGAATCAAACAAATCTTCCAAAGGGGTTGTTCCCTTAGGTAAGAAATTGTCTTTGAGGTTGATTACTTCGGTGTCTTCATTAATTATTTCATCAATCTCAACTTGTTTTAGGTTTTCTACATCTGATTTTGTAAATTTAGTGGGATGAAATCTATCTATCTCTTCACCTTCTATCTCATTTATTTCTATTTTGTCCTTAATGTTAGGATCTATTGATGTGTTAATATCTATATTGCTATTTACAAATTGTTCTTCTGAGATTAAAAAATTAGTTATCTATCTGTCATTAGAAAATATTTGTCAGTTCTTCAAATTATCTAGGATTGTAGGTCTATACCTAACTTTAGCAGTGTACTGATGGTTAGGTTGAAAGGGTAACTTGCAGGTGCTGGCAAACATTGCTAAACTACGAGCCTGCATATTATGTTTTCTAGGAATTACAACAAGCTTGGTTTCTAAGAAAGTGTTTAGTATTTCTACAATGGTTCCTCTATAACAAATTAATCTAGGGCCTTTTGTCATATACACAACATCAATTTGTTTTATAACCAGTTCAGAGTCTCCCATGAAAGAAACTCTTTTGGCTCCTAGATTCCTAACTAATTTAAGACCTAAAATTAGAGCTTCATACTTGGCCATATTGTTAGTACATTTAAAATTTAGTACGTATGCATGGCCTTCTGAGTGATTATTCTCCAGATTGTATATCCAAACTCCTGCTCCTGCTCCAAACTTATTGACTGACCCATCAAACTCAAGATTCCACAATATCTCATTTCCATAATTCTCATCATCTGGTGCCATAAACGTTTCCTCATTTTGACTATCTTGTTTAGTGGAAAGTTCTAAAGTTTGGATAGTTTCCTCTTGTTTTGAAACTACAATTTCTTTTGGTTCTGTATCAACACTGTCTAAAAGATTTTCTTGTGTTTGATTAGCATTATACATGATAAAATAATCAATTTCTGAATGCAAGGAGTAGATAGGAAATTTTTGAGGTCGATCTTGGCTACTCACCATGTATTTCATTGAAGTTTCTCGGTACAACTTCTTGGGTTGTCCAAAAACAGAAATTGTTGTGTATGGCATATCAAGTTCCAAAGATCCATGAAGTTTGGCTCCCCATGATCTAGATAACAGCATGCAATACTTCCGTGGGATGTCAGCAACCACAATATCCATAAGGATGCTCTTGGTAGGATATTGAACTAAGGTAACAAACAGGTCTTTAATCAACCCAAAAAACTTTACTTGACTTGAGTCAAATGAAAATAAGTCCTTGTAAAGCCTTGTAATGTCTAAGTTTAGTTTCTCCATTACTAATTTGGGCGTTAAGTTGTGGGAGGCCCCTGAATCCAACATTTAATTGTGAAGAATTTTGTCATGGATGCTAAGGCTAATGTAGAAGGGTGGTATTCCTCCTTCTAGTGGTTTTCCATTAACATCTAGACTGAATATAAGTTTTGGTTGTTCATTAAATAGGTTAACAAAATCCTCATTTTTAGAAATGTTTAGAGTCTGGTTTATCTGTGTCTTGTAAGTTTCATTCTTGATTAGTTCTGTTAAAGGGACTGAAATCTTTAACTTAGCTACCTCTGATCCCAAATCGAATCGAAAAGGGGCTTTTTCTATAGGGTTTTGAATTTTCATAGTAGGGATTTGAGTGGGATGGTCTTCTTTTTCTTTACTTGGGGTCTGTTTATGTAGATTTCCAGATCTAGTGTTTTGAGGTTTGTTCACTGGTTCTTTAGGGGGAATTGAAGTGGAGGGCTGATCATTAGGAGGTTGATTAGGGGTTATATCTACAATGGTGGGGCCAGAAGGATTCTGGTTTTGTTTGGGGAGAATCTGGAGGATTTTAGAAACTAAGGCTTCTTTGATTTTCTTGGGTTGATTTGGCACTGTTTTCTTGGTTTGGTCAGGGATATCAGAATTCTTTTTACTCCTTAGGTTATACTATTTATGCACTTCAAAGATGGTAAAATCATAACCTTGTTTATAATCAAATGACTCTCCAGACTGGATTTGCAATTGCTGCAACATATGCAATTCCTGATCATCTTGGGTCAGAAAAACAACACCTTCATCATCTAATCCCATCAGGTTAATTTATGTGTCTTGCTCCTGGTCTTCAAGATGGGATGTTTCTACATAATTTTCTTGGAAAGGAGGCCTAATATTCTGATCAGGTCCATTTTTTCCAAAGTTTTGGTTCTGGTTTTTCCTAAAGTTCGGGTTTCTAACTGGAGGTGCTTGCACTGGGGTTTCCTCTCTATATTCTCTATTCTATCCATTAACTTTTTCATGCCTTTCACTAAGCTATCTATTTTAATGTTAGAGGGTGAAGGCTCATCTTTAGCTGTTCCTCTTCTTTCATTCCTAAATCTAGCTATTTTAGCTAATAAATTAACCTCTACACTTATAACTACACTTTGCATATCTTCTAGGGTTGGGGGCTTTCTTTCCCTAAGCTGTAATGCATGTCTGTGTCAAAACCATCAGGGAACTTTATTAATGCTAAGTCAAGTGGGGGTCTAAGATTAAATGGAATTGCATTGTATATATTGTTAAATCTGGTGTAGTAATCTTGAACTGTTTCATTGGGTCCCCTCCTAATATTTTCATATTCTGAAAGGATCTATAGAGGATTCTTTTTCTTTTCCCATCTATTCAAAAATTGCTGATGAAATACTTCTAAACTATCAATACTATTGTCAGGTAGTGATATAAACCATTTCCTAACATCACCAGCTAAAGTCTGAGCAAATAGTCTCATTTGGACATCCACAATATCAATTTCATGAAGTTCAAAGTAGTATGTCATCTTATTAACATGGTGTTGTGTAGTGTATTGTCCTATGCCATCAAATTGGACGATTTTACTCTAGTATTATGCTAGCATGGCACCAAGTGGAGTAGGTAAGACAAGGGGAGCATATCTATTTGCCATGGCTATAAGATGGGAAGGGCTAAGATGTGGGGTTGAGGCACTGGAAGATGATACAGTAGTGGAGGATGAACTAGGACTGGTGAGTGGTAAATGAGCAGTGCTAGGTTGGTAAGGGAGTGAGGGTATGAATGGAGGTGGGGAATGGACTTCAGAAGTTGAAGGGAATAATGGTGAACTAAGAGTAGTGGAAAATTGTTCAGAAAGCTCAGGGATCTTAGTAGTAGTAAGGGATGATTGTGGTGAATTCATAATGTACTCATCAATTGATTTGTTGGCTTTTTGGACTTCAAGGTCTGCAATAAACTCAGGATCTAGGACAGTATCATGAATTTCACTTTCAGACTTTGACTTAAATAATGACAAATCAAATTGCTCATCAAAGGGAAGATCTTCTAAAAACAACCACTCATCAGGAAATGAATTAACTTTAATCAATGGTGTGTGACTAGCTGAACTTTCTTCTTTTTTAGATTTTCTTGAAATTAGGTTGGGATTATCAAATACTGGGGCTGGGTTTGGATCTAGGTTAGCCCTAGTATAATGAGTTCTCCTTGAAGCCAGAATTTCAGAATTTTTTTAATTGTTTTCGTTCTGTGAGAAATAACTTCTAATAAATTACTTTAAGATGCTCGAAATATAAATTTAGAAATTTCTTAAAGTTTTATTAGGACTAAGGATTTGAATTCCCTAGTATGGTTTCCACTATGTTATCACTCAGAATTTTCCTTAGAAGTTATCAGAAGAAGGAATAAACTGAGGTAACCACAAACCAATCTTTTAAGTGTAGGCTCTAGAAAACCTATGACTCAGAGAGGGCTCTCTCTATGAAATTTAGCTTTATTTTACTGGGATTTTAGGATAGTTCTTAATGTTCATTGGGGTTTTGGATTTGAGTTGAAGGTTGGGTGGTGGAATTCTTGGAACAGATGGATAGAGCAAGGTCTTTAAGCCATTGGGCTATGGAGTCAACAAATGGATAGTATAATTGGATCAATTCATTAAAGGGAATGTTGACAGGGCAGGCTAGCAAAGTAAAATGCAGATCTGTAGGACAAATGGGTGAAATGATCCTAACTAGGGTGAGAGCGCACTTAAGAATCCTCAGACCAGGGTTAAAATGAAGAACGGGGGATAATCATGAACAAAGGGAAATTAAGAATCCTTTGCTATAGATCACAAGAAATTACCTAAACTAGGAGCAATCAAGAATTCCTTATCTTAGATTTGTGAAGAAAACATTGAACATGCATAATAGTCAAGACAGAGTGAAGTTAAGTAATTTTTGAGATATCATTCCATGTTATAGCATTTAGTTTTTTAGAGATACAAGTCAGACTGTGGAAAAACTTAAAGAAAAATGACATTGAACAAGAGAGAATACTTGTTTGAACTTTTCTTTACACAAGAATCTAGTGAAATGACTGATCTTTATTCCTTGATCCAGTTGGCTGATCCAGTCATTGATACAATAGAATTTCAGAATTAAGAACAAGAATATAGAAATGTTTGTGTTGGGTTGTTTTATATTCTTTCCACGACTAGCCCACGTAGTTAACCAGGGGGTTAGAAGGAGGGCGAAGCCCCCCCCTTAGTTGCATCGATTACATAGCGAGGGGGGTCACAGGAGGTTTGAGGGGTGCAGGTAACCCCCCTCGATGGGGTCTGGGGAAACGCCTTGGAAAATTTTGTTTTTGGATCCTATATTAGGTTGGGCAGACCTACCTATGGTTTTGTGCATGATTTTTCGCACATGGTTTTGGATGCAATGGTTTTCGGTCCATGGTTTTGGACGCAATGGTTTTCGGTCCATGGTATTGGATGCTTCGACATGTATAAATATGTATTGTAACATTGAAAGGAACATAATGTAAAAATCAAGCTAGTAGTCCCGATTTTGGGAAGCAGGGGAAAATCTCTGTGTATATGTGTTTTATGTGTTATTCTCTCGCATCGTTTATTTTCTGTATTTTAGAATTCGTATGCAGGTAATTTCTGTACGGGGTTAAAACCTACAGTTTGGAATCCACCCTACATACTTCGAATTGTGAAGTATATATACAAAAAATTATTACAAAATATCTCAAAACAACTTGAGATTTAATCTAGGAAATACAAATATCTTCTTGCAAGAAGATAGAGACAGCTAATGAATTGTTTGATGCTATCCCTCTTATTATGGTTGTGCTAGCATTTATTGTTGAAGTGTAGCCTGTTATGCTGGCTTGTTGTTGTAGTGTTTCATGCAGGAGTTTTCTTTAACTTTTACCTTTCATCCGATACTCTTTAATTTTGATACTCTTTGACCCTGCTGCCCTGTTTTTACCTGTTTTACCTGGCTATTCTGTTTTTACGGTGTAGTAAATTTTATCCCAGTAAATCTATCATTGTCTCCAACCATTCTACATTAGGTAACTTTACATTCATCATCCTCCTATAGATCTCATCAACTTCGGTATATTTGGCAAAATTGGGCTTGGTGAGGAATAAATGTTTGAACTCATGTTCCAGAAAAAACAAGTTTTCAAATGTGTCATTTAACACTTTGCCTGTTGGTAGGGATTTTATGGATGAATATTTGGATCATTCCTTAGCATACTATCTGAGTCTATTACCATAGTCCAATTGTGTCATGAGTTTGTCATTTATGACCATAGGACTGGGCAGACATTTTTCCCTCAAAATCTTGAATTTAGCCATGAACCTATCAATGGCTACTTGCATATTGTGGCATTTTTCTTCTAAGTTAAGCATAAGGTTCCTTTTGGAAAGGACCTTCCTTATTTCCAAAATGGTGGAAGTTTTATCTTCTATATTTAGCTCATGGAGCTCGTATCTGTTCTTGTTGTTGAGGAAGTGGATGAGTTTATTTGCATCCTCAGGCTTATCTCCTAGTTCCTCCTTTACTTTCTGGATTGCTTTTATAGTTATCTTTACTAACTCTGTTTGTTCAAAAATAACTTGGATTAATGGCAAAATATCATTGACAGAGTCAATGATATTGGCCACAACATTTCTTTGGTCTGTCCAAGTGGTTTCTCCAGTGTTAAGTCCTTTTCTAAGATTTTGATCCTCTCACCCATTCTTTGGGCCTTTTGTGCTTCTTCTTTCTACTTCAGTTGGGCAAGTTTGCTGTCTATTTCCAAACTTGCAACCTTTTCTCTTAACTTGTTCATTTCAGTAGCCTGGATAGAAATCTCTTCCATGGCTTTGACTAGTTCTGCTACTTTCTCTCCTGATGCACCTGATGCTGATGTAGAATCTGTTGTTGCTGGCAAGGCTGTTGCAAGTGGAGCAATGGGTGCCAATGATGCTACTAGTGTGGATGGCACTGCTGTGGAGACTATAGGGATAACATTTGTTGAAGAATTGGCCACATCTACTTGTTTTAATTGGATTAAAGCATCCAATTTATTTTCTGTCTCCTTTAGTTAATCATTCATCTTCAATACCAAGTTCATCAAATCCTCATGTCTGGTTTCATTCTCTAAGACTTCTAGAGTTTGAGGATGTTGCAGCTGGGGTATTTTAAATTGCCTCTTAAGTGCATCAATATCATCATTTTTCTTCTTAATAATCTGCTCTGTAGCTTTTATATCCTTGGTATCGTGTCCCAATTCAATCACTAAGTCCTCTAAGGACTTGATCCTTATATACTTGGCCTGTGAGGAGGCCTTCTCTAATTGGAATTGTGCTAGGATGTTGTTCAGAGAGTTATGTAGCTGATGGGCAGCTATGGCTTTACCTGTTAGGGTGGAGTATATCATCTCTCCAGCCTGTTTGTGTAGTTCAATCTGGTCTATGAGATGAATATCCCTTGCCAACACTTCAAAATCTACCCTTTTGAAATCTGATGTTGTCTTTGGCTGTTGGGTTGTAGGCTTAGAAAAGGTCATCTGTAGCTTTCCCTATTTAATGTTAAAGGTTGACATTAGCCTTGTTTGATTGGTGGGAGTCAGCTTTAGGTATTGTGAATATGTTTGGGCCTTAAGCTTCTCATTTCTAGTTTTGATTTCTTTATATAATTCCTTGATATCTTGGTCTTTGTCAATAGGAATTCTAAAGGAACACACTTCAACACTGATATACCTTTCCGACATCCAAGTTTGTGATGTGGAAGGCTCTTGCATGCCTCTAGATGGAGTGGTAGGCCTACTTCTTTTTTCTCCTGTATTTGTGACCTCAGCTGAGTCTTTAGTATATTCTTTCTCAGAGGCTGGATTTAGCCTTTGCCTCTTGTTTGATTCCTGCTACAAATCGGAGGTGGCCATTCTTGAAGTGGAAGCACATTCTCTATTTCTTTTTGGGATCTTCTCCTCATTCTAAGGAGTTTGCATGACTATAGGGGTACTCATGGTTCTTTCTGGTTCTTCACATACCTACAAAAAATAGATGTCATCAAGCTGCTTTTCTAAATCAATTAGAGCATTTTCTACATCTACTATGGTGTTGTCTTGGTCTACTAGGGTACCTTCCACCCATTATGTTTGATTTACATATGATTCTATTTTAGGTATGCGATGGCGAATGAAAATTCCTAGCTTGACCTTTTGTCTCTTCTTTGTGATGAATTCCAAAGGATCATATCTCCAAACAAAACTTCTTTGGAACTTCATTCTCTGCAGAATTAGGTCTGCTTCTTTGCCTGCCTCCCTAGAGTTGCATATGAAGGGGCCTAGTTGGTCTTTTATCTTAAAATAAGCCTTCTTCTTAGCATTGGTGAAGTTGACTTCATCTGCGTTGATGATTTGTCTATAATATTCTAGGGAAAGCAACCTCATGGGGAGGTATCTTGGCAACTTATATGGTGCAAGCATGCAACCATATATCCTAATTTCTGTATGGTTCTGGTAAAGGTACTATTATAGACATGTTTGGGCACTGCAACCCGAATCTTATATGTCAATAAAAAAAGGGCTCTTTAACCCTAAAAGTGTTGTTTCATACCCTAAAATATCATGGTCAATTGATTACATAATTCCCCAAAAGTTCCACTTGAAAAACTGCTCAGAACTGGACCATACTGACTACTCCACTGTCAGGGTGTGATGCATACTGACTTCTACACTAGCCAGGTGCGATGCATACTGAAGAGGCCTTCTGTAGGGTGCGATGAATGAGAATGGACAAATGTTCGAGACAATTTGCTAAGTGGATGCTCATGGAATCTTCCAGAAACGTCTCCTATGACACTTGCCTCTCTAAATTCGCCCAGGGATGAGTAAAAGATCCAAAAAATCTCCAAGTGGAACCAAGAACAACAAGTGGAATGACACTAATCAAAAACCTAGAGATGACTCACACCCTTGAAGACATCTATAAATGGATCCCTCATCTGAGAGATCTAGAGGCTAAAATTTGGTAATTTGTAAGGAAGTGCTAATAGTTTGTCTTTGAGAAAGGGAATTGTATTGTTGGGTGATCTTGCTTTTCATGCAGTGAAGAGGGCTTTGATACTGAGAGGATGATGTTGGATCAGACAACTGGGTTTTAATTCTCCCTTCTATTATTAATAAAGTTCTTTGAGTTTTCCTCCATACAATCGTGTATTTGTGAATGTTGTTATTTGTGAATGCCATTGTATGTTCAATGTATTTCTGATTCTGCATTGTTTATGATATAATATATCGAGATGCTTTGATGGTGTTTTGTTACTTTGTCTCTACAGGTATTCTCTGAGCGTCATAAGTAGCAGAAGAGGCGCAAGCTCTATCAAGGGAGAGAGAAATCAAGCAAGGAGTCAAGCGAAAGATCCAGGTTGGTCCCTTTGCTTCTCTCTTATCTATCATACATAGAGGAAATCACAAATTGCTTTGATTGTTTGTTTCTAGGATAGCTACCAATCCTAGTGGGACTAGCAGATTGAAAAGACACTAGTTTTCCTGAAAAGAGGTACCAGTCACCAACTTTGGTCTGCTTAGACAATTGAAGGACCCTTTTATTTTTGGACTGATTCTGGGGGGAGGGCTTCCAGTCAACATTGCCATGATTGGATGTACAAATAAATCAATGAAATAAGAGTAAGAGTATGGAGACTGATATTTGTGGATCAATGTGGTCCAAAAAAGTACTGGCCCGGGCTGACCTTTGGTGTCCAACTTTTGAAGGGTGAATGGGAACTTCTCCGATTGATAATATAAGAACATATGGTATAAAACTGAGGAGTACTTGAAAACCATTTCATTGTTCATTCTAAGGAATCGCTCATGCATCCCATCAACTATAAATTGGGCATAGTCATAAATGACAGCAGGAGGCTACCCTAAAGTGTATATGGACATGAAGGCAAGGATTATTTCATCAATGTACTCACTGGTGGAGTAACCCAAAACATAAGATATCATGGCTACAATATTTTGGCCCCATAGAGAGAAAATAACTGATACGTATGGAGGGGTGTCCTTAGGGATTTGTTTCTCTTCTCTGATGAAGGTTTGGAACAGTTGGGCCAATTTTGCAGAACTAAGTTTGGGATACAAGTCCAACAAGTCTCCAATTGAGAGGGGAGTCAGGTTTGGCCCTGGTTGGAGCTACAACATTTCGTTTATGGACTCAACAGTGACGGCTAAAAGTATGGTTTGGTTTGGGGACATGACTACTCTCTAACTGAGAATGTAATTGGCGTGATAGTAATGGACAATCTTTGGGAAAATTTGGACTTGGGGGAACTAGTATTTGGGTAAATTTGACTCCCAAAGCCCAATCTCATCAGCATGGTTTAGGAACCTGTCCCTACTTTGGCAATGTACTTTGAGCAGGGCTTCTCTGGCAGTGGTATATTTTATTTGGAAATATTTATCCAATAAAGGAAGGTGGTCTAGGTCTAAATGAGGTGTAGTGATGGGCCTTACATCCATAGCAATTGGGGTAGCCATACTTAGTTCTTGTGGATTTGAGTGTGGGGGGTGATTTAGAGTTTTTAGGGAAATGGAGGTTTTGCAGTTGTTTATGGCTCACAGTGTTAAAATTTAAGTAAATTTGATCTTTTTTACTTAACTAACAGTGTCACGAGGGTGAATTGACTTGGAATTTGACAATGGAGTTGGAATTCCATAGTTAAATACCTAGAATTTGGGCGAAATTGATTGTAAACGGGTGGTTGATGGCGGCTGCAGAGGTTCATATGGTACTGGTACGGACTGATGAACGAGCTTGGCTATTTGCAACATCTGTGGAGCAATGGTGGAGGTTTGTGAGTAATTTGGTTGTTTGTAGGGGTCGCAATGAATTTCGAAGTTCTCAAAGGCAAATGCACGAAAAGAGTGAAAAGAGGGGTAATTAGGCTTTTATAGGAAAAATGATTGATTTTGGAAGGTTCACTAATTGATGAACAATGATGGATTTTGGTTGAATGGGGGCAGTGGTTTTGGAGAGCCCTCGCACCGCTTTTGTGCTGCGAGCGATATTCGGGAGGGGTCGATCAATTCCATTCAGTGTTTTCCATGTAGAATCAGGGGCCGGGAGAAAAACCACCTTATCGGGTGGGTAAAAGGCAGACATTGGGTTGGCTTGATATGGATGCGAGCCATTGGATGATGGGGAGGGAGATCATACGGTGATCGGGAGGTGAAGTTGTGCGGCGATTTACCCATAAATTTTTTCGGGGGGCCCATGGGTCTAATCATTGGTGGTATGAGATTAAATTGGAGCATAATCTCATCAGGGACTCTTTAACATGGGATTAAGGACTGAGGTTGGGATTTAAAATATTTGTGGGATATGGGATAGTAATATAGTTTAAAAATAAACTAAGGGGTGGGGTTACTTTATATAAAGGACTTAAATATATATGGGACAATGGGTTTTCAAGAAATTTTAAATAATAAAGTTAAAAAGTTAATATGTGGTGAAATGAACGGAAGGGGTATTGCACTTAGGTATATGAAATGTGGTATTCTTTCCATATACTTATTATTTAGGATAAATATGTTTGGTGGGTTTTGTACATACAAAATGTTTATAAAGGGGTTTTCCTAGGCAAGAGAACTTAACCTTAGGAAAAGGATTTTTGTGAGGGGAATGAATTATTTATAAGGGAATTTAACACCTTCTTTAAGTCATCAATCCAAGGGTCTGGTCCCATCAGAAGTTAGAGAAATTCTCTGAGCCTTGTTGACTTAAAAAACTATAGGTATTAATATTTTTATTATGAAAGGGAAGTTAGTGAGTGTCATAGCGGTTAAAATGAATGAGGGGATGTTAAGTAAACCAAATTGTGGACCATTGCTTTTGTTTTGTTTAACACTTATGCATATTTAAATGATGCATTTGGAACAATGACATAAGCGCATTCTGTATCAAATGACATGATATTTCTGAAACCTTTCTACTATTTACCCACCTACTCATCCTACCATTTTTTCTTCACTTTATTTGGGTGCATTTAGGCTAGCTAACCCTTATCAATATTTTTCTTTTCTTTACAAAATAAACTATCTAATTCTAACCTTATATCATCCAAGGGATCAAATTAAACTGATGAGATTCTTTTATTCGCTCTACCTATCTAATGATCTTCCAAGATTACATTGTTTGGTCAGATTTATTCACTACCAATAAACATAAAATTCAAAGTATGAAATAGCCAAGTTTAAACATTTTGACTATCATGGATTGTGGCATAAGTAACAAGCTGCACACAATCATTTATTATGCATAAAAAAGTAAATAGTAGTGGAATTTTTATTTGCACACTTTCATGGTCTCTTTTTGTCTTTTGGGGTTCATATATTTTCATTTTTTTGACATTTTCATTCTTTTTGTCCTTTGATAATTCTTTTAGGACATACCCGCTCTACATTTTTTTATTTTTTAATATGGAAAACATTTGGAGAAAGCAAAGGTA
Source organism: Pinus tabuliformis (assembly GCA_031772625.1). Lineage (NCBI taxonomy): Eukaryota > Viridiplantae > Streptophyta > Pinopsida > Pinales > Pinaceae > Pinus > Pinus tabuliformis. The sequence goes on from CM062817.1 coordinate 336,662,829, forward strand.
TGTACAATATTACAAGGCCTAACCTTAGTCATTCAAAATTATTGTCATGGGAATAAGTACCCTAGGTCTTTGGGTTGGAACCCCAATAGAGCAAGAGAAAACTACAGCAAGAAACACTTATACAACTCAGGAAAAATGCTTAAATAAAAAAACTATGTGAGAGTGACCATACTCGGATGTCCTTCATTCTAGTAGATGCCGCAGGGTTTAGACCCTCTACAACTCTTGATGTTCTCAAAACTTGAAAATTATTCAATTCAAACATACATAGCAGTATATAGATAAAGCATTTTAATGAAACTAACTTTATATCATATAAGAAAATGATTAGTTATACATCAAAATAACATTCATATATGAGTTACAACAGTATTTGATGCATAAACACAGTTAATCTCGGAAACAAGACAATGCTTATTTTTATTGTAGAAAGCTATAACTAACATGGAGTTAATTCACCTGATTCTTCTTCTTCCAGCTCCAATCGGAACCGTCCTCCAGATCCTCCAGTCCTAGTCTTCAACAGCCTCCTTCCAGTCCTAGTATGCAATATGCAATGGAAAAAATGGTTTTCCCTCACCTATATGCCAGTGAGTGGACGATACCTACCATGACGGGTTAGCAGTCATGGGACTAAAATAACATCTTGAAGAAGTCTCCAAAATATCCTGAAAAAATAACCCATTCTTGACAATCCAAGCCCACAAGTAAAAAAATTCATGAGATGAAAAATCAAGTTTTGAAAAAGTATTTTGCAATTTCAAAGCTATATAATGACTTTTGGACTGACAAAATTTTTATTTCTATTTGGAGCAAAGAGCCGTGGATAAAAAGGGAACAAAATTTCCTCCCAAGAATCGGATTGTTCAAATCGCACCAAAGTTATTAAGTAACACTCAAATCATACTTGCAATGTTTTGTGATAGTTTTTAAAAGTTTTAATTAAGATTTTACTGTGGGAATTCATGCCAAAAAATCCAACTCTGCATACACGTAGGTTGGATGTGATCAACCCGCGTATACGATGGCCCTACATACAACTGTGTGTAAAGGGAACCTGCGTGTATGTGAGTTGAAGTTTAAACACAAAATCTAACGATTGAAACTCAAATTTTTTCAGGATGACCATCACATGGAGAGAGAGAGAGCATACCACAATTGACAATGAGGTAATGAACAACCAAAATGCACTAGATGCATTGGGAGGGTGTGGCTTATTGAAATTCTTCAAAATGCCAAACATGAAAGCCAACACATGCCTGCTCGAATTGCTAATCCACTACTAGAGTGTAGAGGATGGCGCCTTCATGATAGATAAGATGCCTCTACAGATTGAGGTTGAAGACATCTACTTTATTACAGGTCTCTCCTGAAGAGGGGAGGTTGTGCATTCGACTGGTAGGACAAGAAGTAGTCTTTCAGTAGAACACTATGTACATATATACTATCCTGGGCACCTGGAAAAGATCAGAAGTCAGATTCCAATCAAACACGTGGATAGTTTATCTCCGAGGATTCCGTTGTTTACCATTGCAAGGGTAAATGGATTAGCTTCACTGCATCAGGCTTCACGAGTGTCCATGAGCGTGGCAGTGGAATGCCTTACCATGGTTTTCGACTGGTGCACACCTCCTCTGACCAACATGAAGAGCCAACTGACCTCTATTTAGAAGGGTTAGACAAAGAAATTTGGATATGGGACTATGTTATGTTCCTTATTCTTCGAGGAGGTGTTAGTGTTAGTGTCTTCACACTGCCATCAGTGATCAAAATTTACTTTTTTGCATTCATATTAGGAGTCCCATTCACAATGAGTTGCATTCCATTAGGTCATGGATCAACTGATGGTAGGGTTCATTTTAGTTTTTTCCCTCATGACATATATCTGCTGATCTCCTTTCATACTTTTCAGTCCATGATTCCTGTATATTTTTAGTTCATTTCATCATTTTGATTTTAGGTCTAGGGTTTCAGTAGGTATTAGGGTTTTACCATGGTCAAATTTCAATGAATATTGCTAATAATCATCAATCTAGGGTCAGCAGACACATGAGGATGACAATAATCATCAGAAAAGTTTTAATCTCTTAAATTTGTAAACTTAATAAGTTTTTACCTCAAAACTAGTTTTGAGGTGAAAACAGAGCATCAGTATTTTATTTGTAACTTTCATGTAATTTTATTGATCCTATATGTAATAAATATTTCTATGTTGCTCCTGGTCACTTGGTGACATTTTCCAAGTACATGCCACTGCAAAAAGACAAACAATCAAGCATCAATCCACCTGTCAAAAGCCAAAAGTCAAATATCAGAAAAACAGAGTATTTGAAGAAAACAAATAGACATTATAAAGTGGGTTTTGAAGAATGAAAAATCAAAAGTTGAAAATCTATATAAAGGTCATCCATATCTTATGTCATTTCATTGTTGAAAGTTTCAAGTGCTAAGGAGAGCTAAAAATGTGATTTTGAGCTATTATTGAGCAAAGGGAGGAACTCATAGTGTTTTTGGAGAAATTTGAGGGTGTTGCGCACCTGGCAGCTGGCGCTAAACATAGAAGGGGTGTTGCACACCTGGGGAATCACACAGTGCAAAAATAAATGTTCGTTGTGCATATAAGAGGCGCTATGCACCTGGGAATGTTGCTATGCACCTAGCAGTTGGGCTACAAACAGTTGCAAAATTCATGAAATCACCTCAAAACTCCCAAATTCCTCCATTTCAAGTAAGTAACATCACTACTCTTGCTAAAAAGAATTGTTGCATTGGTTTTGAGTTGTGTTGTACCTCCAAAACATCAAACCCTAATTGTCACTAAACTATCTCATATATTGTAAGAATATAATCATTACTGCTATCCCATATCATCTTTTACTGTTTTCCTAAAACTCATCCTCCCATACATAATTCCCTACACTATTCCTAAACCCTACACTATTCCTAAACCCTACACTATTCCCAAACCCTATACATTCTCCCCAAACCCTACAAGCCCTACTCACATCACCAAACCCTACCACTCTCCCTAAAACCCTACTCATCCCTAAACTCTGTTCAACATACATTTTCACACTCCCTCTTTCATACCCTCTGCCCATTTCATTCCTTCACCTTATTTCCACACTATTATCCATAAAACATCCATATACAACCACATTTTGTAAAACCAAAGGAGAACAATGGAAAGAGACACTCAGTGATAGTTCCATGGAGAGACATAAGCAGAAAAGCAAAGGCAAAGAGAAGATGCATGAGGATGATATAGATGATGAATAAGAAAGAGAACAAACAGTTGGAGGATAAGAAAAGCCTAATGGAACTTGAAATGTTGAAACAGAACAAGCAAAAGGCTAAGAAGGCAAAGGTCAAGTTGACCTCCATTGAGCAAGAGATTGAGAATGACCGGGAAACTTGGCTTGAAAGGGTCAACATACACCTTGAAAAGCTGCTTGAGAAGGCCAATAGAGAAAAGAAGATGCTTCGCCACATGGCCTATCACTATATGACCTGGAACAAAATATGCAATATAAGGATGAGGAAACTTAAGGCAAGGTTGAGGAAGGCCTTGAGGAGAAAAAAGGAGCATGACAAGCTAAAAATATTGGCTGAGGCCTCACTAGCCCATCAAAGCAACTAATGAGGGAGCCTTGTGCCAAATCTGGGCAAGTTTTGGTGAAATTTTGTCATTTTGAAATTTTGAAATTTTCCAACACAGAAAATTGCATTAGGTGCGTAGCGCCACCGACACTACGCTTTTGACTGGGAGACTTTTTGGAGAAATGGTTTTCATATTCAGATTCAACATGATGAGAACATCAATCCTTGAAATTTTCAACACTTTTGGAGTAAATCTTGGTCACCTAAAGGTCAAAAGACCATCAAAAAATTCCCTCTCTACCTCTTTTTGGACACACGGGAAGCAGCCTTGGGAGATTCCACTTTTGAGGGGGGAAATTACCTCCAAATACAAAAATTCAAGATGTTCCAGAAACTAGACAGGAAAAACTTTCCAATGAGCTATCTTGGGCTCAATTTGGCTAAGGGGAAGGCCTCCAAAATCAGCTGAGAAGTGGCACTATGCACATGACAGGTGGCGCTAAGCATAGAACCAGTTTGCTCAAAATCCAAATTTCGCCTAGTTTTCCTACAAGTTGAATTTTTCTTTCATCTTGGATGAATTTATGATTGTAAATTATGTGATTATATGTAAATGTAAGTGTAAAATGACCTTAGAGGGTAGATTCATCATTTTGAAGTGGTTGGGGGGTCAATGAATTAGTTTCCATGGTTTTAGATGCAAGCTGTTCCACTGCCTATATTCCTATTCCTAGTTTAGATATGGTTGAAACAACCCCTTATCTCTTGGATTCGACCCCTGATGGCTAGAATAGGTGGTTTTCATGTCTATATTATGTATTTTCTTCCTCATTTGAAAAGGTTTGACTCTCTTGGATGCTCTGAGCTACATTGTACATCTCTACAACAATTTGGCAAGGAAATAAACCAGGATTTGCAGCTATTTTTGTGGAATTCTTGTGGTAATGTGTTTTTGCATTATTTCTCTTTCTACCATTAGTTTTTCTCATGTGTTATGTGTGCCAAAATCTAATTCATTCTTCTAAACTAAATGAAATCAAGATAGATAGGTATAATAAATTGGTAACAGTGCTCTACCTTGGGAATACATCTAGTTTTTTATGTTTTAAGCTATTTGAAGAGGACTCATGATCTCTCCATGCCCTCCTCAGCTCCTCACTAGTCTTCGACCTACCATATCACTGAATTCCAAGTGCCAAAACACCTACCTACCTCTCCCTACAAAACACCCTACATTCCTAACTTGATTTCCTGAACGCAAAGCTGCCTGGTCCATTTGATCTAGCAACAAAACCATCAAAATCAACCAAAAAACCCTAGAGCTACTATACCTAGCCTGAAATCTATATTTGATTCAGTCTCTCAAACTGATATTGACAAGAAGAGAGCCCTCTCCCGACCTGGTAGGGCTAGCTACCAGGTTAAGCGTGGTTTGTCGTTACCCTAGAATTGCCTCCTTTCAACCTAAGGTCAATCTAGGCTCTAACATAAGGTACTTGGGCTACATCCTAAGGTATATGTCTCCATATGTAGCCCACGAGATCCTCAAATTAGTAGATGGGCTGACTTGATGAAACGTCTTGGAGGAGGGGACGTGCCTAGGACAACTTTTGATGATGAGCTTTTCGCCTGGTGGGACCAACAGATCATCGCAGTCGACGACTACCCGTATGCTGGTATGGATTTCCGAGGAGATATAGGCTTGGTGTTGTCATCAAATGTAGCATTGGGTGACATAGGTAAGAATTTTTAAGTTTTTTGTAAATTTTTAATATTTTTTTCTTTTTTTAAATATGAAATGAATTTAGAAATATTTTTCATGGGACAAAATACTGACAAAATGACCATGTTCCAGATGTGGGTCCGGTGAGAGCAAGGATAATTTTAGGGGCGAATGTTCGCCCTTTGGTGAAATTAAGGGGTTTTAAATTTTTAGTGGGTGAATATTTTGTATCATAGTACATTTTTACAAATCACCTCAAATAGCCCACCTTATTTTAAGGGAGAGGGTAAAAAAGGTAAATTTAGCCCTTGAAATTAGGACTTACAACCTTCCATTCGCCCATTTTCAAGAATAGGTTTTATTTAAGTGAATCCATTCGCCCATTTTCAAGAATAGGTTTTATTTAAGTGAATCCTATGGGCCAAATACCATATTTATAAAAGAGGTATGGTAAATTAATAAAAATATAAATAAATGAGAGGTATGGTAAATAAATAAAACATTTTTTATATTTACTCCATAAGTCACCTTATATACATGTAAGGGTGTAAACAAATAAAAATATAAGTAAAGTGGAGGTATGGTAAATAAATAAAACGTCTTTTTATACTTACTCAAAAGGTATGGTAAATAAATAAAAATATAAATGAACTAGACGTATCGTAAATAAATAAAACCTCTTTTTATATTTAGTCCATAACCCTCGTTCTATTTATGAAGGCGCAAGAAAGAGGTTTTATTTAAGTGAATCCTATGGGCCAAATACCATATTTGTAAAAGAGGTATGGTAAATTAATAAAAATATAAATAAACGAGAGGTATGGTAAACAAATAAAACATTTTTTTATATTTACTCCATAAGTCACCTTATATTTACGAACACTCAAAAAATGGGTTATATTTAGGTCAAACCTATGGCCAAAATACTATGGGACAAATACCATGGACTAGATTGTTATTAATAGCATGAAAAAAAACCATTATTAACCCTAATATTAGAATTAATAAAAATAAAAATGGCACATGGTATTCACCCATGGTATTCACCAAAATGGCACATGGTATTGACCCATGGTATTCAACTCGAATGTAGCCTATTTAAATGGGGGAATTAAACCAGCATTTAGCCTATGCTAAGATTCACTAGGACTTTACAAAGTTTTATTATTTAGTGAAAGACTCGCCAAGATCTGACAAGATTTTATAATTGAGTAAAATATTCGCCATGCCTGGTGAGAGATTCGCCAAAAAATTATATATACATATTATATTATTGATAAAATCGCCTTCCATTTTTCCTATATACCATGGAGATTCGCCCATTTATTATATTTATAAATTTAGGGGGGGTTCTTAAAATTTTCCCTGGGTGAGAGCAGATGGATTTCCAAGGCATAGGCATCTCGAATGAGGTGCTGAAGAGGCAAAAACTGAGACAGAGAGAGTCCTATATGCAATTCAGAGAAACTTGGTGAGATTGACTCACCAGGTACCGATGATAGCCATAGAGGATCTACCTGAGGAGATGCAGAGCCGCATGGTGTTGGGTTGTGTTATATTATTTCCACGTAGTTAATAGTGGGTTTGAAGGGCTCCCGTAACCCCACTTTATGGGGTCTGGGGCAGCGCCCTGGAAAATTTTGGTTTTGGACCCTATGCTAGGTTGGGTAGACCCACCTATGGTTTTGTGCATGATTTTCGCATGTGTTTTTTGGACGCGATGGTTTTTCGGTCCATTGTATTGGACGCGATGGTTTTCGGTCCATGGTATTGGACGCAATGGTTTTCGGTCCATGGTATTGGATGCTTTGGCATGTATAAATATGTATTGTAACATTGAAAGGAACAATAATGAAAAATCAAGCTGGTAGTCCCGGTTTTGGGATCCAGGGGAAACTCTCTGTGTATATGTGTTTTATGTGTTCTGCTCTCGCATTATTTATTTTCTATGTTTTAGAATTCATATGCAAGTAATTTCTGTATGGGGTTAAAACCTACACGTGGTAGGAGTACCACGGGACTAGGTCCGCATACTTCGACGTGTAGCCAATGCAGTAGTTAATGTTTTAGCCATTCATCCTAAGCCAGGTCAATAGACAGACTTGACATGATTATGCACATTTTGTCCCAATTTTGTATATTATTTTTTGAACACTTTATCTATACACAGGCAGCTTTATGATATATATACAGATCCAAATTTTTGATGTTTGTTTAATTTAATGAATGATTGATATGCCAATCTAATGCTTGATTAGCAATAGAGTCTGCTAATGAATTCTCAGATCGTAGAATGTGAACATATGTAATATAAAAAATGATCGTTGCAACACTTTCACTCTCAAAAATTGGAGATATAAATAAGGATCATAAACCTGATAAATGTTATTTAATTGTGACACTACCAGCTGTGAGTCAAGATAAAATACCAATGAATCAATTCAGTAAGAAATTGCTTCGGATAGTAAATTAATAACGGTAGTATATTCGGAAATTTTATTTGAAGCAGGACCAATACATACTCCCCTTGACACCATCAACTAGCCAGACGGATAATAAATCACCCAATTTGTGGAAGAAAGATTCCAAGTGTGCCAACTAGCACCATCAGCAAATCTGAAATATATCAAATCATCCATCAACACCTGCCAAAGAAGATAAAAAAATGTCGATATAAAAAATTGCTCAAAAAATATGTACAAAAATACAATATATACAAACAAGAAATTGCTCAACCAGAACCTAAGCAAAATACTTATTAAGGTAGAGCCCATTTCGGGACTTCGCCAACTTGTTCCCTTCAAAATCGACTAATTCATAAGCCCCTTTTCCCAAAAATCGTTTTACTATAAAGGGACCATACCACATAGACTTGAATTTACCTGCCCCCAAGGTGTCTTTATCTTGGTCATAGACTGAGACAAGGTCACCTTCAGAAAAGACCAGAGGATGGAAAACTTTATCATATTGAGTTTTAACCCTTTTCTTATGGGTCTCATTTATTATGGTGGCATCTCAACACTGCTCATCGAGATGTTCCAAATGAACGAGGTGTTCTTTGAGACCAGACGTCTCTGGAAGAAGTTCTACAACTAGCTTAAGGGATGGAATTTCACATTCAATAGGAAAAATAGATTCTAGCCCATAAACTAATTGAAAAGGAGAAAAACTGGTGGCAGTCTTCACTGAGGTCTGGTATGCCCAGAGATCCGAGTACAACATGATGTGCTAATTGGAGCAATTTTTGTCAATTTTCCTTTGCAGGATAGTCTTGAGGGTGCCCATTGGTTTGAGGATAATACGGAGATGAATGCTCCTACCGGAAGCCCAACTTAAGAGCCAATTTGGTCATCAGTTGATTTTGGAAGTGACTGCCATGGTCAGTGAAAATCTCTCTCGGGATACCAAAACGTGAAATAATCTGATTGAAGAGAAATAAGGCTGTTGTTTCACTATCATTTTTGTAAGTAGGCATGGCCTGAGCTCACTTCGTAAAGTAGTCTATGACCACAATGATGTACTTGTGATTCGCCACTGAAGGCGGATTACAAGTAGTATAGTCAATGCCCCACTTCGTAAATGGATCAACAGCGATAACAGGAAAAAGTGGACCTGGATGCGCGCACATTTTGCAAGTATAGATTTGACAAGGGCGGCAATGTTTGATTGCTTCAATACAATCTTTGAAAATTGAAGGCCAAAAGTAGTTGGCACGCAAAATTTTCTGGGCTGTTGCAAGCCCTAATAGATGACCGCCACAAGCTCCATTGTGGCAATCACTGAGTACAGATTTTTCTTCCTCCAAAGTTAAGCAATGCCTAAGGATTGAATCAACCCCTCTGCAATATAATGTATCACCAATGATAACATAGTTTTTGGCAAGGTGATGTAACTTTCGACGCTCATCCTTGGAGAAAGCAGGCGGGAACTTTGAATTCTGGAGATATATAATGATATCTCCATACCAGGGATCTTGTGAAGAAATGAGGAATAAATGTTCGTCAGGGAAATTTTCATCATTACAATGTCTTCCTCACAAGGCAGCTCAGAAATTAATTCTGCAAAAACCAATGACTTCTTAGACTTGGCTGACAAGAACTCGAGATCAAATTATTGCAAAATAACAATCCATCGATTGTATTTTCCCTCAATCACTCGCCTACTGAGGACAAACTGAAAAGGATTGACAGGCGCTAAGATGAATGTTTTGCGTAGTAGAATATAATGACGAAGCCACTGGATAGCATGGACAACTACCAAGGCTAATTTCTTGATAGGAGAATAGCATAGTTTGGGACCTACTAAGCCTTGACTCAAGTAGTAAATCACATGCTCCATGAGAGCATCATCCTCTTTAACTAGAACCATACCTATGGTTGATTTTGCTGCTGCGAGATACAAAAGGAAATCTCTGCCATAATCTGGTGGAATCAACGATGGGGCAGAGATTAATGCCTACTTCAAGGCATCAAAATATCGTTGTGCAAAGTCATCCCATAAAATTGGAACTCCTTTCTTAAGCAAACGCATAAATACTTTGGTAATATCGGCGTAATTTGCTATAAAACTTCTCAAGAAATTTGCCTTTCCTTGGAGACTTTGAAGTTGACGGATGGAAGACGGGGGAGGCAACTGAATTATTGCCTCAACCTTGAAGGGATCTACTTGAATCCCTTAAGTCGATACGATGAATCCTAACAACCGAACAGATGTAACCACAAAAACACACTTATTTGGATTCAACCAGATTTTATAAAATCGACATCTCTCAAAAACTAAGCAAAGGTTGCGGGGATGATCGATTCTCTTTCGAGAACGAGCAGCTAAATAATCCAAGTATGCTTTGATGACATGCTTGATGTCATGGAAAGTATAAGACTGTTAGGACTCAGAATTGACCTATTTTGACCTTATATTTTTGCCTTAATATTATCCTTTTCAGTCATAAGTTGTAAGCTTTGATTACATAATGACTTAATCACCCCAAGGTACAAAGTGACTTTCCGCATATCTATATGTTTAATTGTTCATTGCATATTCGTGAGTATATTTATATTTATCTTTGAAAAGCTGACTAAGTTGCCAAGTAATTGTCTTAAGCCTGCAGGAGTTATAATCTATAGTTGCTGTAACACCAGAAACAGCAACCACGCAGTTGCTGCAACACCAGAAACAACAACTACGCAGTTGCTGCAACAACAGAAGCAGCAACTATGCAGTTGCTACAGTCAGCAACAACAACTATCTAAAGCAGGCTATTTTGCAACAGCTGGGAATAACAACTGGCAACTATCTGAAGAACGCTGATGCAGCACGATCTGTCGCTATCTAAAGCGGGTAGAACACAGTTACCATTGCTTAAATTAGGAACAGCATGGGGAAACGGCTAAGGAATGCGAAGATCCCAAGAAGACGGTCGAAGACAGTTACCAGCTGTGTAACAGCCAGAACCTAAGAAAGAATATGTTGTTATACTGTTGTAACAGCGGTCTGTAACTCTTATTTTTGATAGAATGGGTTAACCGAATGAACTGTAATAATCTGTTCTAATAGATGTCTCCTCTATAAAGAGGAGACATCTACATTAGAAGGGGTTAATGTGTAATCTGTAAGGGAGATTTGAAGAGACATCAGCAAGTCTGAACTTTATTGTACTTGAATCTTTTGGCAGATGAATAGAAGATTATTCTGAGCACTTAATCTAGCCTTTGTGTTATGGGGAATCTTGTGAGAGGGACTGGGCCCGCCTTCCTCACAAGATTCACCCATTTACTTTTCTGTTAAAGTGTGTAAGTGTGTGATAGTTTCTTTCCGCTGGTACTCTGTTTGGATTCTGTAGCATTACCTCTGGTATTTCCGCTTTACTAGTACTATGTTTCATTCATTGCTTGAAGTTGTGCAAGGATATTTCACCGGTGAATTAGAGTGCAGTGTGTGTTAGCAATCTAGTTACAGAGGCAGGTGTTGAACGTCCTCACCTGGAGGATAGGGTCCTGATCCTCTGCCAACAGAGCATCCATCATTTCACTTTTCAGATTTGTAATCTTAATTAATTACTTTCATTTTATCAGTACAGTGAGAACTTAGCGTAAGAATCACGTATACTACAACTTTTTAATGCTTTTAGGATTAAGTACATACAGTACGCAGTCGCCTTTGCAATAAAAAGACTTTCCCAGGTTGACAATTAATGTGGTACTTGAATGTTTAATCAATAAACAATTCAACTAGCCAACATTTTGGCGCCGTTGCCGGGGAAGGCAACTAGAGATTTCTAAAGGCATTAATGATTTCTTTTTGAGAATAACAGATGCATGAGAGGACGCAAGAAACCTAATTTCACAGGCGGCAAAGGAGGAAGAAAAACTTATATTGACGAAATCATCTCAAAGGCTGAAACATCACAGAGGACAAGTTCCCGGAGACCTCAGATCCAATATTCCTCACAAACAGACCGACAGACAGAGGAAGTAATAGGACCTGAAAGGAAGCTGGAAGTACCAGAATACATCGAGGAACCGGTACAAGAACCTGAAGAAACAGAAGACACAGAAGATAAAGCAAGTGATTCAGGAAAAAGACCAATGGAGGATAACAGAACAGAAGGAAGAGGGGAAAATTCACTCTCTACCCTAGAATTCCCTATTGGGGAGCTCCCGAGAGGAACAACCCCCATGAAAAACATTCCACTCTCAGCATTACCCAACTTTCATGGGTTATCCTCTGAAGACCCGGATGAATTCCTCTTCGAATTTGACATACTATGTAGGAGTTATGATTATGTGAGCGCTAATCAGAAACTAAAACTATTTCCAGCAACATTGAAAGGGAATGCGCTAAGATGGTTTATGAGCCTAGGAGCTCAGGCAATCACTACCTGGGACCAGATGAAAGAAAGCTTTCTGGCTAAGTACCAAGACTACTGCCGGACGAGAGAAAGGAAGGAAGAATTGTTCAAAATGGTTCAGAAAGAGGACGAGAATTTGGAAGATTTTGTGGAAAGGTTACAATATAATTTGCAGCGGTCTGATCATCCTAATATGAGTAAAGATATTCTGAAGACTATACTGCTGAAAGGAGTACGAGATGACTGCCTGGACATGTTAAACATGCTGGGAAAAGGGGACATTTCCAAAGAACCCTTTGATGAAATTATTAATCTCTGCATGAGATGTTCAAGGGGAGCAGTAGGCAGATCAAAAAATAGAGATAATGTGTATTCAAGAGTTCAGAAGTTAGCCGGTGGAGGAGCAACAAGAGCTGAAATAGGTAACTTATTGGAAGAATTTAAAACTGAAATGTTAAGCTCTTTTGCTTCACAAATTGATGCTCTGCAGGTTAAGAAGAAACAGGCGGAAGCAGAAGCTACTCTGGCAATTTTCTGTTCCAAATGCAGAGAAAAACATCCACTCAGAGAATGCCCACTGGATAAGATACCTATCTGCACAATCTGCGAGAAGGACCATGAAACACAGCAATGCCCCTCTCTGCCTGGAATCAAAACAGCACTGCAGTCAACCGAAGAAGAGGCTGAAGCAGTGTACCTGATGACACAGAGGAGGCAATGGCCACAAAGACAAGGTATGAGCTCTAACACAGCATTCAATCTTTGGAATAATAACTCTCCTTTTCAAACAAACTACCCACCCATGAACCAAATGCAGTACCCACCCTTTAATACAATGAATTTTCCACTTATGCAGCAACCAAATCTCCCTTTTCTTGATCCTACTATATGGAATCCTTGGGCTCCCCAGCAACCGTATTTTAATCAATGGAATCCAAACTGGGCAGCCCAACAGATACCATTTCCTCAACAACAACAGTCTCTTTCCTTACCATCTAATACTCCTCCAAATAATCAGGCAATGAGACCACAGCTGCATGTGCAACCTAACCCCAATCCAAATAATAATAAAGCCCTGCAAGTTATTGACATTCAAAATCAGCCTGTCTCTCCCCTGCAATGTAATGATATTCATCTTCGCTCAGGGAGAATTGTTGAACCCATTATAGATGATATTACTGACTCTGACAAAGAAGAAGCTAGAAAAGAGAAACCAGCTAACACTAATGCTGAAACAACAGAATCAACACCTAATAATAATGATCAAACAATAGATCCGCCATTCCCTGAACGAATGGCTCTCACTAAAGTACCTGAACAACCTACCTTTAACTTTTTAGGAGAGCTACAGAACTTGTATGTTAAAATCCAATTATTGCAAGCATTAAGGGATGTTCCTATTTATGCTAGAACTATTAGAGACATTTGTATAAAAAAGCCTGGAAGGAAGGCTAAGGATCCCCTCACAGTTCATGTGATGGGAGAATTAACTGCCTTAATGATCGAAAAAGATTATCCTGTGAAGTATGGTGACCCTGGTCACCCTACAGTAACAGTCCAGGTCGGAAAAACCTTTATCTCTAAAGTCCTAGTAGATTTAGGAGCTGCAATAAACATTATGACACTCGAAACAGCACAATTGCTCTAGTTAAAAAACCTTATCAGGGAAACTCCAACTATCTTGGAGTTGGCTGACCGTTCTACGATTAAACCTAAAGGGGTCATTGAAGATCTTATAATCTCTGTAGAATCCTGGAATTACCCGGTTGACTTTGTGGTGTTACAAACTAAAACAAAGTTGGGGGGTCATCCGTTGATTCTAGGGAGACCTTGGTTGGCTACAGCAGATGCTTTCATCAGCTGTAGGTCTGGATCAATGACCATCTCTAATGGACAGGAAACCAAACAGCTTACCCTCTACCCTCATGCTACACCCATGATTAATAATGACAATTCTGTACGGGTAGACTATGAGGATGAAGAGACGCAACCTATATTAACTATTGGACAAGCCTTGACTTTTAAGGACTCCACCGAAGATGAATTAATCAGCAGCTTTATTTCTGAACCCTCTTCGGTCAGCCCTGAAACATATAATCACTTCACTACAATCTTAGAATCTGAATCCCAACAGAACATGAAAGGTGAAAACTTATTTCAGACAGCAGTAGGCAGCCCTTCCAAAAGTACAACAATTGAAATTGAACCTGGCAAAAAATTAAATATAAATCCTGATTTGACTGATAATGAAAAACATAAATTAATAAAGTTACTCCAAGAAAATAAAGAGGCATTTGCATGGGACTACACAGACATGAAAGGGATCTCCCCTGAACTATGCACTCATCGTATCTATATTAAGGAGGGATCCCGGCCAGTCTGTCAACCCCAGCGAAGAATGAACCCCAACCTTAGAGAAATTGTCAAGGAGGAACTTCAAAAACTCTTGAATGCAGGATTTATATACCCCATATCTGATAGTGAGTGGGTCTCCCCACTTGTAATTGTACCTAAGAAAAATGGGAAATGGAGAGTATGTGTGGATTACAGAGCATTGAATAAAGCCACCCAAAAAGACCATTTCCCTTTACCATTTATTGATCAGGTATTGGATAATTTAGCAGGTAAGAAATTCTTTTCATTCTTGGATGGATTTAGCGGGTATAATCAGATTAAGATTGCACCCCAGGACCAGGACAAGACCACATTTACTAGTCCATGGGGGACCTTTGCTTATAGAGTACTTCCATTTGGGCTGTGTAACGCTCCAGCAACATTTCAAAGAGCGGTGATAGGGATCTTTTCTGATATGTTAAATGATTCATTAGAAATATTTATGGATGACTTTACTCCCTATGGAGTGACCTTTGAGGATGCACTGCAAAATCTTGAAAAAGTACTTAAGCGGTGTATAGAAGCACACCTTGCTTTAAGCACTGAAAAGTGCCATATGATGATGAATCAAGGTATTGTATTAGGTCACTTTGTTTCATTTTTATGAATTCAGGTCGATCCAGCTAAAATACAGGTAATTCAGAACCTTCCTATCCCCAAAACACAAACTGATGTAAGAAGCTTTTTAGGACATGTCGGATATTATAGAAGATTCATTAAGGATTTTTCCAAAATAGCTTCTCCTCTATTTGTGTTGTTAATGAAAAATGTTGAATTTAAGTGGACTGATGATTGTGAAAATGCATTCAATAAACTTAAACATCAGTTGTCCGCAGCCCCAATTTTGAGAGGACCTGATTGGGCATTACCCTTTCATATCTCCTCTGATGCCTCAGACACGGCAATTGGAGCTGTCCTGGGTCAGGAAGAAAACAGTCTCCCCTATGCCATCTATTTTATCAGCAAGAACATGACACCAGCTGAGCTAAATTACACAGTTACTGAGAAGGAATTTCTAGCAGTTATTTATGCTATCAACAAATTTAGACATTATATTACTGGCTACACTACCTTTTTGCATACTGATCACTCGGCCATTAAGTATTTAATGAATAAATCAGTTACAAATGCCCGAGTCACCAGATGGTTATTACTGTTGCAGGAATTTGACATCACAATTGTAGATAGGCCAAGTAAAGAAAATGTAGTTGCTGATTTCCTTTCTCATTTAAAAACTGATGAAAATGCTCCAGTAGATGATTCTTTTCCTGATGAGTATTTATTTGCAGTATCTGCTCACTCACCTTGGTATGCAGACATTGCCAATTATCTAGTTGCAGGAAAATTACCATCACACCTATCACACAGGGAAAGAAGAAAGATCATCCAGCAAAGTGCTAGGTACAGCTGGATAAGCAGGTGTTTGTTCCACACAGGAATAGATCAAGAAATCCGGAGATGCATTGGGGAAGACGAGATTTATGATATACTAAAAGCTTGTCACGATGGTCCTTGTGGAGGACATTTTGCAGACAAAAGAACAGCACACAAGGTACTTAGAATGGGTTATTATTGGCCATCACTTTTTAAAGATGCTAGAAAATATGTGAAGGCTTGTGACAGCTGTCAAAGAATGGGCCAGCCTAACCATAGGGATGAAATGCCACTTAATCCCCAGGTGACTCTTGAACCTTTTGAGAAATGGGCATTAGATTTTATAGGTCCCATTAATCCTCCATCTAATCAAAGAGTCTATATATTAGTATGCACGGATTATATGACTAAATGGGTAGAGGCCAAAGCACTCATTAAAGCTAATGAAGAAGCGGTACTAACATTTTTATTTGAAGAAATATTTGTTAGATTTGGACTACCGAGAGAATTAGTCGCTGATGGAGGACCTCCTTTTAATTCTCATGGCTTCAAAAATACGCTCCAAAAATATCATATCAAGCACAAAATGACTACACCGTACCACCCCCAAGCAAATGGGCAGGTGGAAAGTACCAACAAAGTCATAGAAGCTATCTTAACAAAAACGATAAAGGAGAATAGAAGGGACTGGTTTCAGAGGTTGCCCGAAGCTCTATGGGCCTATAGAACCACTTGGAGAAATACAACAGGCTTTTCACCCTATGAATTAGTTTTTGGAAAGAATGCTATTTTTCCTGTAGAGTTTGAGATTAAAACCTTAAGAACTGCCTTAGCTGTTAACCTTGATTTAACTGATGCACAGACAGCCAGGTTGCAGCAGCTTCAGGAATTGGATGAGAAAAGACTGGATGCCGTCCATCAAACAACTATGATACAGCAACAAAGAAGCAGATGGCATGACAGAACCATCAAGCAAAAGCAGTTCCAGAAAGGTAACTGGGCTCTACTGTATGATTCCCGTTTCGAGAATTTCCAAGGGAAGCTAAGAACAAGATGGTTAGGGCCGTATGAAGTGGATGTTGTTTTTCCAAATGGAACAGTCAGACTTTTAACAATTGATGGAAGCAGAACACCACTGTTAGTGAATGGCTACCGACTTCGGTTATATCAGCGACTGGTTTCCAAAGAGGATTTTAAAGCCACTTGCATGGCAATAAAACAATATTCTTTTCCAGGGGAACTTGTTGTCCCTCAAAGCACTTGAGTTTCTATTATTTATGTAATTTTTTTTAGGTTAGATATTCTTTTTTTCTTAAGAAACTAATAAATCCTGCCAAGGATTGTGATATTACATTTCAGTATTTTGCAGATTTTAGCCTGGGAAGTAGCTGAGAACAAAAGTTTCAAAGGAATTACTTTGTGGACTCAGAACTCCTGTTGCTGCAACACCATCTCCCTGTTGCTGCAACACCATTTCCCTGTTGCTGCAACACCACTCCCGTTGCTGCAACACCATTCCCCGTTGCTGCAACACCACTCCCGTTGCTGCAACACCATTCTCTGTTGCTGCAACACCATTCCTATTGCTCCAGCACAATTCCCGTTTTTACAAACGTCTCACATCATTCCCTGTTTCCACATCAGCAATTTTCCGTGGCTGCAAAACCAATCCTAGTGCTACAACATCACTTCCCGATCACGAAATATCTTTCCCAGCAAATTCCTTCATGTACGAAAATGCCAGTCTTACCACTTCAGCCCCAAGGAACAAATTTTGATAAAATATACCACTTTTTGTGATGATTACAACACCCTACTATCACTTCCCGTCATTATCATTACAAATCACCGGTATTCCCATGCTTGTAGATCCGCGGTAATCATTATGATCAAGCACAAGACAAGACAAGGCTTTTTGACGCAGCAATCAAAAAGGTAAAATATGAAGGTACGCATGATTATGTATGGACATTAAATAATACATAATGCGGAGAAGTTGATAGGACTATCAAATCATTGTACTTCCAATCATATCATTGACACGTAGGAGGGGGGGATTACCCAAGCAACTCTCATAATGACATACCACGCCAACTACCGCCACCCTTAACTCTCCTGGTAATATGTAAAAGCCACCCTATCACAGCATGTTACCATTTGCGATGTTCTACTTTGAACTGAAATTGGAAGCTCGGCTCTGAACTCTGAAAGTTACTGAAACAACAACTATGGGAGGAACCCTCATTACACATGAGCCTGGCACGACAACAGTCCTTGAACTCTTTCCGGAGATTTATCAAATTTTCTTGCAAGCGGGATGGATAGAGTACTTCAGGAGACTTGTGGACTTTGACGAGCAGCAAGTCCTTGAATTCGCATGCAATTTTACAGAAGGATTCTCTGTCGTCCAGGGAATTCAAGTTCCAGTTACGGAGGAAATCATAGCCGAAGTTACCGGGCTACCAGCTAATGGCACACGATGGTTCAGCAGAAAGCACCTGATTCTTAATGCGCAGCAGGATTTTCTCCGACCAGGCGAGCAGGTAGAGCCCAAAGGCAGAGGCGTAGCACTTCGGTCGTTACCTCAACCGTGGCCAAAAGTCGCTGAATTTGTCAAGCAATATCTGACATGCGAAGGCCGCTACCAAGTAATTTACCAGCATGATTTCATCCTGTTAAATCATTTGAGAAATGGTCAGTTAATAAACATGCCATATTATCTATTGGGTTGTCTCCAAAATATGTCACGTTATGCTGTGAAAGCGAAGCATCCACTAGTTTCCTTAAAACACCACCGCTTAGCCCAATTGCTGATTAATAGAGCCCTCGCTCTAAATAACCCTCCACCCCCCATTAATCCCCATCAGGAGGCACAAATTCCACAGCCGGAACATGAAATTCCTCACCAAGAAGAGGAAATTCTTCACCAAGCTGAGGACATACCTCAGCAAGATGAAGAACCTCCTCAGCAAACGGAGGATATGCCTGAACAAATCCCTCTGGAAAACCCTCAGCAAGCAGAGCACATTCCTGAACAAATCCAGCAAACACCCTCGCAAGTTGCTGAGAATGCCACAAGAACAACCCCATCTCCCAAAGGAACCAATCCTTCCATTCCCATACTTGGTATTTCTACTGATGATTCCGATGACAATATCCCCATTACCCTGCTTAAACGAAAAAGGCAGCAGGAAAAGAAAACCCCAGCGAAAAGAAGGAGAACCAGGGTTTCAGCTAAGGCACCTGCTACTCCGGCTACTATCCCCATCCTAAAGAAAGCTAGCCTAAAGAGAAAAACGCCTGAATTCCCTGCTTCTCTACCAAAGAGAAGAACTCGGTCATCGGTAGCAGCTAAATCTCCTAATTCCCCCAGTTCACCGCCCATCACTATAAGGACCCACACTTCCACCAGTCCTCAAAACTCCTCTCCCTCACCCTCGGAAGCTAAGATGCAGAGTGTTCATAGCTTCGTGACATCATACTTTAAGGCAGCTGACACACAAGAACCAGCTGCCGACACCCAAGATAATAGTGACCAAGTGGCTGCAACACAAGAAACAACCACTACCCCAGGTGACACACAAGAACCACCTGTGGGGAAGACTGATCAGAATGATGAAACACAACCTCTGCCTCCATTGGAATCTACTTCTCCGCAGGACCAGCCTACCATACCTGCCCTACAGGAAGAAATTGAATTCCTGAAATCTTAGATTCAGCACTATCAGGAGGAAATAATAAGGGTTAAGGAAGCATATCAGAATGAATTCAGCCTGCATGTTTTAGCACGAGTAGCGTCTGCAGCAGAGTAAAGTAAGGATAATGAATATGTGTGTACCAACTGTGGTGAAATATACACTCAGGCAGGATATAAGGTAGTGGCAGAGCCAATGAAGGAAGCATCTGATGTTGTCGATGAAACAAAAGAGCCTGCTATTACACAGATGGAAATGCCGCAATCCTCTGCTGAAATAAAAGAACCTGTTGTCACACAAGAACCAACAGGCTCTCCAGAAAAAGTGCAGACAGAAGAACCTGTTGTCACACAAGAACCAACAGGCTCTCCAGAGAAGATGCAGGACCAAACTGAAGAACTTACTGACACACAAGAACCAGTAAGTTCCCCAGAAACTGCACAAGACCAAACTGAAGAACTTGCTGACACACAAGAACCAGTAAGTTCCACAGAAACTGCACAGGTCCGAACAGAAGAGCTTACTGACACACAAGAACCAGTAAGTTCTCCAGAGATTGCGCAAGAAGAAGCAGAAGGGCTTGCTGACACACAAGAACCAGCAAGTTCCCCAGAAATTATGCAGGAAGAAACAAGGAATGAGAAAGAGGAAAATACAGATTCACCCCGGCCTACCCAAATTACTATGGAAGAAGTAGTTACACAAGAATCAGGAAATGCAGAAGAAAACACAGACTCATCTCGGCCCACTCAAAGTGTCATGGAACGAGAAGAAGAAGAAGAAAATCAGGAAAAAGGTATAGACTCACCCCGGCCTACTGTTATAGACATTTTTGTGCCTTGCATCACTGAGCATGAAATGTCAATAATCAAGGGATCCAAAGTCCCTAAACATGTTGTTCCTACCCCTAGAGGAACAAGGCCAGCAAACCACAACACTTAACAAAAGTTCTCCACCTGAAAACACTCAAAAACAAGGCAATTCTGGATCATGTCAACTGCTCCACTGAGCATCTACGTTGAATGTTAACTGCTCCACTGTCTACCTGCGTTGAATGTCAACTACAAAGAAGGCTACCTGCGCTGAGCGAGTTTGGACAAGTGGCAGAGTCATTCCTCAAGGTGTCAATGCCCAGGAAGCTTCCAAAATGACACTTGGATCAGGGAATTCGACTGGTGATGAGTAAGAGGTTCCAAATCTCCAAGTGGAAGCAAGAACCTCCAAGTGGACTCAAGAACTGAAGTGGGAGAGGACACTAGTCAGTCTCAGACCAGTCTCAAGCTGACTCATCCTCTCTCCAATATCCCTATATATAGATCTCTCCTACATGAGATCAGGGAGGCTGGAATTTGCTATTTGCAAAGAATTGCTGTTGGTTTGTGGCTAGAAACATTGGGTGTGTTATGCTTTGAAGGGAGTTGAAGAAGGAATTCCATTCTGCCGGGAAGGAGATGCTGGGTTGGAGCCCTATGGGTTGTATCTCTTCCTGAACCCTGTTACTTTCAATAAAGCTATCTTGATTCTTTCCTATATGCTGGTGTATTTTGTATGATTGCATTAGTATATTTGATTTACTTCTAATCCTGAATCATTTATGAATATGTATATTTGCCTTTGTATTGTTTCCTTCTCTTGTTGCAAGTAGTTGTTCTCTTGTCACAGGTAGCTGTGCTCTTGTGATCTCGTGGGGTTCAAGTAGTTGTTCTCTTGATCAAGCGAGGAAGCAAGTAGCTGTGGACACACAAAGAGAAGAGGATCTAGTTCGAGGGACAACCGGAAGACAATGGTAAGTCTGCCGATCTCCTCTCTTTCATATTTCATAAAGGAAGAAATCATGATAGCTGTATTCCTTTGTTGCTAAGGCTCTGTCACACCTTAGGTGGATAGGATCGTCCTAAATAGGCATTTTTCCCCACAACGAATTGGCGACTCCACTGGGGAAGAACTTGTTTATTCATCTCATTTGTGTTTCCGTCATTTGTTTACTTCATAGACTTGACAGCAACTCTTGAACTGCATCTTTCCCGAATGCAAAGTAAAAGTTGCTGCTTTGATCCAGTATGTTGGACTTGTCTATGATTTAAACTAGATCCACAAATGATTTGATTGATCCTTGTGATAGTCTTTAGTACCCTATCAAAGCATCCCTCTGTTTATACCTTGCTTTTGTTTCTGATTTGGCCTGAAACAGTTGATTTTTGAGCATTTTGTGACCCAGAAACCAAGGGAAACAAGAGTTTCTCTCTCCAGCGCAGGCACTGTGAAGGCAGTCTGCATTTCAACGCAGGTACCGAAGGGGCTACCTGCACTGAATGTCAAACTGACAGTGTTGGACCTGCGCTGAACCAGTGTGGCCTTGTGCAGCTGGGGTTCTTTGTCCTTTTTTGCCCTGTTTTGATCTCTGTTTTTGCAGCCTTTAACCAGCATAGGTGCTAGTCTGATAACCCTTTTCTTTGCCTGAATTCCGCCCCATTTTTGTACAAAAAGATTGTGAATGTTTTTATGTGTTTGTGGAGTCATTTACAGTCTTCCTTTGCATGAGTAAAGTAGTCTTTCTGTAGCCTTTGATTCAGATCTGATTGAGAGTGATCTTAGAAGAGAGTTCATTGGCTGTTTGTTCAGATTGATTATAGTTTTACTTTTGCTTATTGGTTTGAATTTGTTCTTTTCAAAGTATCAAAACAAGTCTTTATTTCGAAAATCGCAAAGTGATTGTAATCTCTTCTACCCTTGTTGATTTCGAAGAAAGAGAACTTGTTTATTTTGATCATTGTAAAAGCAAATTCAAAGTTGTGCAAAAAGCTTTCTTTGTAGGCATTTATACTAAGAAAGTTGAAAACAAACACATGCATTGTGCATTTTGCATTTGATAAGTTTGCATGTTGGATTTAGGGAAAGTGCATTAGAGTGTGCTGATTTCTCTTTGAGAAAAGATAGTCGCTCTCTTTTCCCTTAGTAGCTAGGATTTTCAAAGTTGAAAGATTGTAAAGCTTGCTTATCATCTTAGACTGCATTTAGGAAGTTGTATCATACATCTCGTGGTGAACCTTGAAAGGCAAACTTTAAAAATATCAACCTAAAATAAACTGAATGAACCTAACAACGCTTTGTAACATAACGCACAACATAGAGGTCTAGGCTAGAGACGTGTTCCGGCGTCGTTAAACATAGTGACTGTCGATCTCGAAGAAGGTGGGTGATTCCTCCTGAGAGTCGGTGGCGCTAATACGGACTGTGCTCCCACGTACCGTCGCGTATATATTGGGAGACCCCTATAGGCATATATCTTTTATCCTTAGGAAGCCGTGTCGGCCGCCCTACTGATCGCAATGCAGTGAACACAGCATTCACAAAGATCGACCACCCGTACCGTAAAAAGTATTCTGTGGTTTTGCGAAAAGTTTGGCACACCCTCTGCCTAGATCTCCAGAGCAGTTTCTTTTGGCCTTTTTCAGACTCTATAACAGAAAAAGTCCATCCGAGCATTTGTCACTTCGGGCTCGTTAAAACATCAAAGGAGACTAGAGTCATCTTTAGCTTTTTCTCGACTCTTTAAAACTGAAAAAGCAAGTTGTGTCTAAAAGCGTTGTTAACAATTTATTTTAAACGGAACAATCACCCTTTAATCTTGCGTTGATCTTTAGGTTGAAAAGATGGAGCACACCAACCAAGGAGTTCCCTTGGGTGGAAATCCTAGTCCCTTCTCCTCTTGGGGAGATGTTGGTGCACCCCACATGACCACATTGTCGCTTCCAGGACTGACAATTGGCCTACCAGTTTGGCTCTTTTCGACCAATGTCGTTCAGAATACCACCACTCCTGAACAGTCGAGTCAACAGTTAGATCAGACAAGAGTTGCCTCCCAACCTTCCACTTCATCTTCCTCCCCTCCTTCCTCTTCGCTTGACGGAACTGGTCGATCAAAAAATCGGGTTCCTAAGGAGAAGAAGGAGAAGAAGAAGAAAGAGAAGAAGAAGAAGGAGCCTAAGGCGACTGGGGGCAAACAAGTGTCATCTAACAAAAATCCACACACCGCACTCGTAAGGCCTAAATCGCCATGCGTCATATGCAGGGGAGACCACTTCCATAGAGATTGTCCCTGTATCCCAC
The DNA here is from genome assembly GCA_031772625.1 of Pinus tabuliformis. Taxonomy (NCBI): domain Eukaryota; kingdom Viridiplantae; phylum Streptophyta; class Pinopsida; order Pinales; family Pinaceae; genus Pinus; species Pinus tabuliformis. The sequence continues at coordinate 336,686,572 of CM062817.1, forward strand.
GGATACTAAGAGACTGGTCCCCCCGTTTGCACAATTTGGGAGCATCGACCTCTGATAGCCATGTCGATTGCTCACCGTCAACTAGTGGGAGTGAAGCTCCAGGACAGAATGGGAGAGTTAAATTTCCCTGCAGACTGTGTGAAGACGATCACGCAATCCACCGTTGTCCCTTCTTAGACGAGGCAAAAAGAGTTCTGGAAGATCACCCGATTTTACGAGCGAATCTTCCTCCTGGATATCAAAGACTCCGGCCAAGTCCCTCACTAGTTGAGAATCCGGCTGAGCCACTTAGATGGTCAGCCGAAGCACCTGTCATTGAAGAAGAACCGTTTGGATCCATGCCTGATGAAAGTCAAAAGGTTGATACGGCAGTTGACCCGGTTTTTCCTTCAGAGGCTCCACCTTCAAATGACACCATCACAGAGGAGAATACAGACGACACCGTCCAAGTTCTCTTCATCAGCACTGACTCTGATGATCAAGGGGGCAATGCCACCATTCCTTTGTCGCAGGAAGGAAGTTCATCAGAGCGCTATCCGGCCGTATATTCGGTCCCACCACCAAGCAACCTGGTTGTATCCTTTGATTGGAACCAACTAGGCAGACCCCGGTTGCCAGCCAGTGTGCCATTCAGAATTATTTTTCAAATATACAGAATGGTAATGGCTGGCACTATCATTGATGAGGGGGCATCTGTGAGTATCCTTTCCTCTATTGCTTGGAGAGCGCTTGGTTCGCCAACACTCTTACCTGAGATGAGAAATCTATCAGGTTTTGATAAAGGAACCAGTCGACCTTTAGGGATCCTCCCCAATGTGCCTATAACATTGAAAGGGAAGACCGTTCAAATGAACGTGATGGTCGTTCAAGGACCCTTGGATTATAACCTACTCCTTGGACGAGACTATATATATTGCATGGGAGCTGTAGTCTCCTCACTCTTTAGAGTAATGTGTTTTCCGCATGAAGGAAGAATGGTCAAGCTCGTGGACCAACTTTCGTTTCCCGGATCACACATCGCAAATAGTCAGGTGCCATCCCTAAATGGTCTATTCATGCAAGAAGTGTCTCAACCCACGGTCCGTCCTCCTGATGAGCACGAGTAATCTGGGAGGATATGACTGGAACCCAGGGGGCATGCATCCTGGCCTGCTTCGGCAGGGAAACTTTGGGTATAGGGTAGGTTTCCGCGGGAGAATATGACTAGTCCGTACCCCGTCCGTGGATGGAAGAGGGGTTGTTCTAGAATAGGATTCTTTTGTCAAAGTTACGTGTTTGGCGCCAGAGTCATTCACCCTTGTCTATTTCGGTAGACATTGCCGAGGAAGTGTCTTGTTTGAAAGAGTAACGAGACAATCTTTGGGTAACCTGAAAGAGGTAAGCCTCTCTCGATTAAAACAAATGTTTTGGCGGAGGGTAAGTAGAGGTAACCTTGAAACTCTGTTTTATACCTGGGGGCATGCAAACCTTTTGGAGTGCAAGCAAGGGGCGACTATTTATTTTTTAAATTTTTAGGTCCTCCCTTTAAACCTGTAGGTCTAACCCTTTAAACTCGTAGGATTAGCCGTTTCCGAACTTGCATAAAGAAAGGAGAGTGAGCATAGCTTTGGTAAGGCGCAAGCTCTATAAAAAATGGGATCTTTCATGAGACACTCTTAATCAAATGACTGGGTAATCGAGCAGTTTTAGCATAAAGTTCATGCTCGTTAAAAAATAAACGCAAGATCCGAGCAGTTTTAACGCGGTCTTCATGCTCGTTAAAAAATAAATATAAGCAGTGAGCAATGTTTCCTCTAGAGTTTAAGCTCATTTTTAACTAAAAAATGAACCTATCCCGGTAAATAACCGTTGTGATCGTAAATTTATCAGCCATAAAAAGCCTTGGTCGTGTTTGCACCTGCCACCTCCACTTTCCATTTGGCCGATCGTTCACCTCCATATGATTGTTTACCCATTTTGAGGAACAGATGCGAAGAGTGATTTCACCTAGCCATCCTTGTGACACTGCCGTGATTGGAAAATTCCAACTTGTACCTGGAATCAGTTGCTATCCCTGTTTATCACTCGTTCCTCAAAAGACGAGTCTTCTTTAAGCTCTTTTCAACTGACTCGTAAAATATGAAAAGATTGCCGATTTTTGGCTTTCCAGCTCGTTAAAGGACCGGAAGAGCTATCCCTCCTCTAGATTTTAATCTTTTTGGACCGGAGGGATTATTGCACAAAAAGGTCGAGCGCTTGTTTTATTCGGCTCGTTAAAGTTATCGAAAACTCATCCCTTCTGTATTGTTTTATACTTATTCGGACTTAAGGGGTTAGATGACGAAAAAGGAATTCTGGAGTTAACTTTATGTACCTTTTCAGACTCTCTAGAAATGAAAAGGACCGAGTTATCCTTGTCGTTAGACTCGTTAAAATTATTAAATAGCGACAAACTTGTCTTTAGACGAGAACGAGTTTCACTATCGCTAGGCTCGTTAAAACATAGCGATGGGCTTTCCCGAAGGGCAGGTTATAGAACAAGCATATGTTATCCTCCTCAAGCTTGACAAAAATAAAGAGGTACTGGTCAGCAATGACTGGGGAAAAATTGGGAAAAATCAAGAGAACTTTGATGGTAGCAGGTCGCTCTTGAACATGACACTTTTCCTTCGTATCACATTCGGGTTGGGTTGTTTCATTCACCGGTTACATCACCATGGTCTTGCCATACCATCCATATTTGGGGTAATGCTACCGATCCATCGCATCAGTGTCGCCATATGTTCAAGAGAAGTCGTTCAGAAAGAGTCAACCGGGTCCCATCCACTGCCATACATTATCCTTCATCCATTCATGACCGCCACCCTGAATCATATGTCACAGATTGTTTTCACCTCCATTAAAATCATTAGCTCCGTTCTGTGTCACTGATGTGGGATTCATTAAGGCCCTCCTTTGACGGATCGCTCCTTGTCGACATCAGCTCATTATCCAAGGAGTTGATCTAGGAACACCCCCTTCAGTACTTTGAAGCTTGCATGCCTCAATGGCAAGTTTCTCACTTCCGGCGACAGGTATACATCAATGACCTTCGACCAGAAGATTTTGCGTGGTGTTCGACGCCAAGTCCTCTATTCACACCACGTGAATTGTACTGCAGTACCTTGAGGGTCATTATCATTATCGGTGATTCCTCTCGCGCTTGTTAACGGTTTACATCATTGACCGGTAATCAAGCGATGTCTTTCCATGTTCGACTTCAGCGCAATTCTCACATGGATCGACTTGTACTTAGAGTGAAGATCGAACAAGTTTGAAGACCCCGGATCTAGTTTCATCCATCCGGGCTGCGATATATATTCAGGAAAAATAAAGACATTTGACATGTACATCATTGCAGCAAATGATCATCCTACTCAAAGGATGATAATTTCACCAAAATTATCAGTCTACCATCAGACGATCGTTTGTTCTATGTACAAAAATGAATTTATAAAGCTGAGCATGGGAATGCCCGACTCAGCTAGATCATGAAAGCAGTATGAATCATAATGTATTGTATTGTATTTTATTACAGGTCTCCTCCCAGCAGATGGATGAACTTCGGACCCTCCTGGATAAAGCATTTCACCCGATAAACGACCTCACACTTTAGGGGGCAACTGTTATAGACATTTTTGTGCCTTGCATCACTGAGCATGAAATGTCAATAATCAAGGGATCCAAAGTCCCTAAACATGTTGTTCCTACCCCTAGAGGAACAAGGCCAGCAAACCACAGCACTTAACAAAAGTTCTCCACCTGAAAACACTCAAAAACAAGGCAATTCTGGATCATGTCAACTGCTCCACTGAGCATCTGCGCTGAATGTCAACTGCTCCACTGTCTACCTGCATTGAATGTCAACTGCAAAGAAGGCTACCTGCGCTGAGCGAGTTTGGACAAGTGGCAGAGTCATTCCTCAAGGTGTCAATGCCCAGGAAGCTTCCAAAATGACACTTGGATCAGGGAATTCGACTGGTGATGAGTAAGAGGTTCCAAATCTCCAAGTGGAAGCAAGAACCTCCAAGTGGACTCAAGAACTGAAGTGGGAGAGGACACTAGTCAGTCTCAGACCAGTCTCAAGCTGACTCATCCTCTCTCCAATATCCCTATATATAGATCTCTCCTACATGAGATCAGGGAGGCTGGAATTTGGTATTTGCAAAGAATTGTTGTTGGTTTGTGGCTAGAAACATTGGGTGTGTTATGCTTTGAAGGGAGCTGAAGAAGGAATTCCATTCTGCCGGGAAGGAGATGCTGGGTTGGAGCCCTATGGGTTGTATCTCTTCCTGAACCCTGTTACTTTCAATAAAGCTATCTTGATTATTTCCTATATGCTGGTGTATTTTGTATGGTTGCATTAGTATATTTGATTTACTTCTAATCCTGAATCATTTATGAATATGTATATTTGCCTTTGTATTGTGTCCTTCTCTTGTTGCAAGTAGCTGTTCTCTTGTCACAGGTAGCTGTGCTCTTGTGATCTCGTGGGGTTCAAGTAGCTGTTCTCTTGATCAAGCGAGGAAGCAAGTAGCTGTGGAAACACAAAGAGAAGAGGATCTAGTTCGAGGGACAACTGGAAGACAACGGTAAGTCTGCCGATCTCCTCTCTTTCATATTTCATAAAGGAAGAAATCATGAGAGCTGTATTCGTTTGTTGCTAAGGCGCTGTCACACCTTAGGTGGATAGGATCGTCCTAAATAGGCATTTTTCCCCACAACACCTACCCAAACTATTATGGAGGAAAAAGAAATAGTTTCAGGAGAAAATCAAGAGAAATTGGACTCACCCAGCTCTATCCAAGTTGCCAAGGAAGTAAAAGATGAAGAAGAAAATCAGGAAAAAGGTATAGACTCACCCCGGCCTACCCAAACTGTTATGGAGGAAAAAGAAGTAGTTTCAGGAGGAAATGAAGAAAACTGGACTCATCCAGCTCTATTCAAATTGCCAACAAAGCAGAAGAAGAAGAAGGAACTGAGGAAAAAGGCACAGACTCACCCCGACCCACCCAAATCACCATGGAACAAAATGAATCAGTACAACAGGAAGAAGAGACACTAGCCAGAAATGAAGAAAAAGATGTTGGATCATCCCAGACTGTTCTTACAGAGCAGGTTACCCTTGTGGATGCCTTTACACAAACAGAGCTCCCCTCCGTTAGTGATGTATGCACAGAAACGGATAGTTTTCAAACATTAAAGGGACAGTGGTGGAGAGAATATGAGCAGTCACAAGGCAAGGCATTCCAACAGCAAAAAGGGATCTGGTTTAGTCATGCATACAAGAACTGGGAAGCACTTGAGCAGTGCAGAGCCCAGTACAAGGAGATCAAGGAGCTAAAATTCAGATTGACCCAGATGTTTGAGTTGTTCCAAAGACTACTTGCTACAAGGAAACCCTCTTTTAATTATGCAACATTTCTGAGGGAAAGACTCACATTTTTGCAGATAAAAGCTGTCAAAGAAGGTAGACCTCATCAGGTAGTTACGTCAGAGCAGTTTATGCAAACCTTTGCAGAGGCACCTAAAAATGATCAACATTTGTTATGTGAGCTCTATCTCCATAATGAAGCCATGTCCGAAGAAATAAATATGAATATGATACCTGTAGTCGGCGACATACAGCTGAGAGCCTTTATCTCCTTTTTAGCTAATCAACTTACATGGCAGAACGCCTTTGCTTCAGCTCAGCATAATGAACAGAATTGTCTTCTGTGGATTAGAGCTGAACTGCAGAACGCAACCACTTTTATTGCACAACACCTGAGAATGGTAAGTGATCCTGAAATGAAGGACCATGTTAAGCAACTACAAGCAATGGTCCTGAAAGACTGTCAGCATTATGTAAAGACTAAGGCATCCTTGGCTGTCAAGGCAAACAAACTGTTTTGGGAAAACTGCCCCAAGGAGAGGCAGGAATATCACCCTTATAATCCACCTAATTTGCAGGTGGCACTCTCAAGGGTACCTCATTATGTTAATTGCATGCAGCACTGTGCTGAAAATTGGATGGGTTACAGATTTAGATTTCCACTTTTATGGCTGTCTGGTGAACAATATAAAGGACAGTTTGGATTGTCCAGCAGGGAAGAAGCAGCAACATGGAGGCAAATACAGACTGCCTATGGATTCAGGAAGAAGTTTGATGCCACTTCCTATAACTATTGTCTTAGTAATTTACATTGTTCATCCTAGTACTCTGACTCAGACTCAGAGTAGCCATTGCATAGGGACATGCAATCTCTTCAGTTGGGGGGGATGTTAGGACTCAGAATTGACCTATTTTGACCTTATATTTTTTCCTTAATATTATCCTTTTCAGTCATAAGTTGTAAGCTTTGATTACATAATGACTTAATCACCCCAAGGTACGAAGTGACTTTCCGCATATCTATATGTTTAATTGTTCATTGCATATTCGTGAGTATCTTTATATTTATCTTTGAAAAGCTGACTAAGTTGCCAAGTAATTGTCTTAAGCCTGCAAGAGTTATAATTTATAGTTGCTGTAACACCAGAAACAGCAACCACGCAGTTGCTGCAACACCAGAAACAGCAACTACGCAGTTGCTGCAACACCAGAAGCAGCAACTACGCAGTTGCTACAGTCAGCAACAACAACTATCTAAAGCAGGCTATTTTGCAACAGCTGGGAATAACAACCGGCAACTATCTGAAGAACGCTGACGCGGCACGATCTGCAGCTATCTAAAGCGGGTAGAACACAGTTACCATTGCTTAAATCAGGAACAGCATGGGGAAACGGCTAAGGAATGCGAAGATCCCAAGAAGACGGTCGAAGACAGTTACCAGCTGTGTAACAGCCAGAACCTAAGAAAGAATATGTTGTTATACTGTTGTAACAGCGGTCTGTAACTCTTATTTTTGATAGAATGGGTTAACCGAATGAACTGTAATAATCTGTTGTAATAGATGTCTCCTCTATAAAGAGGAGACATCTACATTAGAAGGGGTTAATGTGTAATCTGTAAGGGAGATTTTGAGAGACATCAGCAAGTCTGAACTTTATTGTACTTGAATCTTTTGGCAGATGAATAGAAGATTATTCTGAGCACTTAATCTAGCCTTTGTGTTCTGGGGAATCTTGTGAGAGGGACTGGGCCCACCTTCCTCACAAGATTCACCCATTTACTTTTCTGTTAAAGTGTGTAAGTGTGTGATAGTTTCTTTCCGCTGGTACTCTGTTTGGATTCTGTAGCATTACCTCTGGTATTTCCGCTTTGCTAGTACTCTGTTTCATTCATTGCTTGAAGTTGTGCAAGGATATTTCACTGGTGAATTAGAGTGCAGTGTGTGTTAGCAATCTGGTTACAGAGGCAGGTGCTGAACGTCCTCACCTGGAGGATAGGGTCCTGATCCTCTGCCAATAGAGCATCCATCATTTCGCTTTTCAGATTTGTAATCTTAATTAATTACTTTCATTTTATCAGTACAGTGAGAACTTAGCGTAAGAATCACGTATACTACAACTTTTTAATGCTTTTAGGATTAAGTACATACAGTACGCAGTCGCCTTTGCAATAAAAAGACTTTCCCAGGTTGACAATTAATGTGGTACTTGAATGTTTAATCAATAAACAATTCAACTAGCCAACAAAGACATGGCCCGCTGAAATGTAGCTCCAACATTTTTAAGACCAAAAGGCATATTTTGTATGCAAATGTGGCCCAGGGACAAATTTTTTTTGTCTTATGCTGGTCCTCTGGACGGATAGAAATTTGATTATAACCAGAGAATCCATCTATGAACGAAAAAATTACATTACCCACACATTCATCAACTATTTGATCAATAAAAGGTGTGGGGTAATTATCTTTTGGACAAGATTTATTCAAATCCCTAAAGTCGATGCATACTCGGATCGTTCCTTCCTTTTTATCTATCAGGACTAGATTGGAAACCAACTCCATTAGAGGAATGGGGTAAATGAAACCTGTAGAAATTTTGAATAATTTAACACATATTCAACAGAGATTATCCTGATCATGTACTATTGCGGAAAAAATACACAATACATAAGCTCCTCTACGTTGATCATCAATATAGCAGCATCAATAACAATAAAACATCAAGAGCATTCACACATTAACACAGTATGTATCACGGGGAAAGCATCTCGCTAAAAACCCCACACTATCTGTATATTAATGATTGAGTCATGTAACATTACACAGCATAATACTTCTCACAAGTATCTCCACCTCTGTTACACACAATACAGCTCAGATCTGATCTCCAAATCTCTTCCACTGCTTGCCTGCCTCCACTGCTCAATACCTGCTCAAGAACTGATGAGAATTGCTTCCCAAACTCGTTTTTCACCTACAAAATAGTCACTCACTCTTTGTGGACGTGAGAAAAGGTTAAAATGTGGGCCAAATACGTGAGAAAACTCATTGGCATACTCAATCCTTTGATTGTGCAAGATCTGGTGCACAACTATAGTCACAACTGATAGCAATCTGATTCTCTACCACCTGTCCCTATTGAACTGAACATGCACTGACATGCAACTGAGTTAACTGATGTATTCTTTAGTTGTATTATGAGTTAATAATTAGTTTAACAACTCATCATTAGTCTATCTGCAGTTAGACTAACTACAACCAGTTTAACTAAGTTAAACTGAACACAACTCCATCAACTGTACCTCCAGTCCACTAAACTCAACTCACTTGAGTTCTAACTGAAGTCATGCATGCAACAACTCAACTGACTCATAAGAAAAACGAATTTCCTTCTGACAGCTGCATGTGCCACTTCCGTAGCTCAAACTGAAGTGCTCCAAGAGAATAAGATTAAGTTTATAGTCCAAATATTATTGTGAGATAATAATATTTGACTTTTCTATTTTTGACAGCCAGTCTAAAAATAGACTTGATCACTCACACTGTGATCACTCACACTTTCATCAAAAATAGAAGTCCATCTATTTTTCCCAACTTGATCAATCATCCATAAACATAGACATGATCCATATGTCTAAAAATAGACATAGTCTAAAAATAGACTTGCGCCAAAAATAGCCTGCGGGCCCACTTAGTGAAGGCGACTCTTTTCACTAAGCTCCATCATCTTGTTGCAATATCAACACTCCCTCTCGACAAGATATGGATTATCAGCAACCCCTATCCTGCCTCGGTGGTACTCGAATTTGCTCCTGGTGAGAGCCTTCGTCAGAATATCAGCATCCTGATCCTCCGTTGGAATGTACGAAAGTAACATGATCCTCCGCTGCACACAATCTCTGATATGATGGTACCTGATGTCAATATGTTTAGATCTATCATGAAATACAAGATTAGCCGAGAGTTTAATGCAACTCTGGTTATCACAGTAAATCACAGTAGGATCCAAATGAGAACCAAACAAACCAACCAGGATCTTCCTCATCCATATAGCCTCGCATGCAGCCAAACTTGCTGCCATATACTCGGCCTCCGCTGAACTGAGTGCCACAGATCTCTGCTTCCTGCTGTACCAAGAAACTGTTGTCGATCCGATACTGAAGACCCCTCCTGATGTGCTCTTTCTGTCTGTTGGGCTCCCTGCCCAATCTGCATCCGTGAAGCCACATAGCTTCACCTCATCCTCCTGTCTGTTCCACAAACCATATCCCGATGTGCCTCTCAAGTAGCGCAATACATGCTTGCCCGCCTTCCAGAAGAGCTTGGTAGGCTTAACCATAGCTTGTGAAAGCTGGTTAACTGCATAGCATATATCAGGTCGTGTATTGACCAAATACATCAGCGACCCCACCAACTGTCGATAAACAGTGGCATCCACTTCTTCTCCCGAAGTGGCATCCTCCTTCCTCCAACCTCCAGGAAGAGGAGTATCAACAGGCTTGCAGCCATGCATGTTGAACTTCTCCAGTATCTCCCGAGCATACTTGCCCTGAGAAACAAACAGTCCACCACTGCGCTGCCATATTTCCAATCCTAGGAAATAGTGAAGGAGGCCCAAATCCTTCATCTCAAACTCTGTAGCAAGATCCTTCTTGCATGACAGTATCAACAGCTCATCACCCGTTAGAATCAAATCATCAACATACAGTACAATGATAAGCAACTTACCCTCCACCACAATCTGGTATAGGTTCGGATCCGCCTCGCTCTTGGAGAATCCAAGTCCTGTGAAATAGCTGTCTATCCGTGTGTACCAAGCACGTGGTGCTTGCTTCAACCCATACAGCGCTCTCTTGAGCCTGCACACATGTGACTCGCTGCTGAAGACTTCAAAGCCTTCGGGTTGCTCAATGTACACCTCCTCCTCAATGACTCCGTTGAGGAACGCAGTCTTCACATCCATCTGATGAATGTGCCATCCCATCTGCGCTGAGAGAGCAAGAATCGTCCGTATGGAAGAATACCTTGCGACAGGTGCAAAGGTCTCCTCATAATCGATCCCCTCAATCTGTGAAAAGCCTCGGGCAACAAATCTTGCCTTGTACTTCTCCACACTCCCGTCAGCTGCCTGCTTAACTTTGTAGATCCATCTCGAACCTACCACTGATTTCCCTTCCGGTCTAGGAACAATCTCCCATGCACTGTTTCTGACAATAGAATCATACTCTTCCACCATGGCGTCTACCCATGCGGGATCCTCCACAGCTTCCTCGAAAGAGGATGGCTCAGTCACAACACACTTGCTCATAAGAGCCATGTATCCAGTGTACCGATCAGGTGACTGTCTCTGCCTGCGTTGGGCTGTAGGTGGTCCTACAACTTTCTCTGCATCTTGAGCCAGTCGCTCAGCTTCTGTCAAGCGCTTTCTCCCTCTGATGGTTGGCGCTGCATCAGTGGTCTCTTCCACTCCATGAACCTCGTCCTGTGGCTGATCCACGTCCTGAAGCTCATCCTTAGGAACTAATAGCTCCTCATCTGCATGCAAGTGTAGCTCCCTCTCAAGCGAACACTTCATGGCTTTCTCCTCCTGAAATTTTATATCCCGTCGCACAACAGTTTTACCACTGTTTGGCAAATACACACGATAGTTGTGGGGCGTATCAGTGTACCCCACAAATATCCCAACCTCTGCAGTCGGTTCCAACTTCTTTCTGGCATCCTTCGTCACATGCATGTAAACGCTAGCACCAAAAATCCTCAAATGAGAAAGATCAGGCTTCTTACCAGAATAAGCCTCCTCGGGTGTACTCATGCCAAGTATCCTATGAGGACAACGGTTCTGCACATAAACTGTTGTATTGCATGCTTCCGCCCACAAGTGAAGGGGTAGGCCCTGATCATGCAACATTTCCCGTGCAGCACCCACAATCGTTCTGTTCTTCCGCTCAGCTACCCCGTTCTGCTGTGGGTTATGGGGAGCTATGAGCTCTCTACGAATCCCTTCTGCCTTGCAGAAATCCTTGAACTCGTCCGAGATGTATTCACCACCATTATCGCTCCTAAGAGCCTTCACCTTCTTCCCCGACTCCTTCTCGACCAGTGCTTTGAATTCACAGAACTTTGAATATGTCTCGCTCTTCTTCTGCATGAAGAAGATCCAGCACTTACGAGAGAAATCATCAACAAAAATCACATAATACCTGTGTTTTGCTGTCGAAGCAACTGAGAAAGGTCCACACACGTCTGTGTGAATTCTCTCAAGGATCGTCGTGGCGCGACTATCCTTCTCGTGAAAGGTGGCTTTCACAAACTTCCCCAAAGTACACCCCTTGCATTGATCTGACTGCGCAAGTGTGCCTTTAGGAAGCCCTGTAGTGATCTGCTGCAGTATCTTCAAGGCTCCATGGTGAAGGTGACCCAATCTCCTGTGCCACAACTCGCCATCATCCCGGCTCACCAATCCTTCTGCCTTGCCTGCCATTGCTGTGCATCCATCTACATGCAACTGATAAAGGTTCCTCACTCGAACCCCTATCTTCCGGGTCTCACCAGTTGTCTTGATGCGCAGGAAGGCCTTTCCCTCGCTGAAAACAACATCATACCCCTTGTCTTCTAACATCGCCACTGAGATGAGATTCTTCTTCAATCCTGGAACATGCATGACTTCCTTCAATACAAAGGGTTTACCAGACTCCCTCTCAAAGGAAATGGTACTGATACCGGTCGCACTGTATCTACCATCATCGCCCATCTCGATGTGCACTCCAAGATCTTTGTCCTCCAGATCAGAGAACAAATCTCTATCTCCCGTCATGTGAAAAGACGCACCACTTTCCAGAAACCACACTGATCCCATCACACTTGAAACCAAGCATGCGATCAATGAAAAATCAAGCTCAAACTGAGAAGCTAAAGCCTCTCCCCCTGCAGATCCAGCAGCTTGCTTGTTCTTCTTCTTCTGCGGACAATTTGTGGCATAGTGTCCATGCTGGTGACAGTGAAAACACTTCACTTTGGACATATCCTGCTTCTTGCCTTTCGCACCAGAATGAGAAGCCTTCTTGCTCTTCCCTTTCTTTGCTTTGGCAGCCAAAGCACAATTCTCTTCATCAGATACCTTTGATGAAGATCCATTCTCACCTTTATTGTTACTGAGTTTATCCTTGAGCGCCAGGTCGCTCTTGCTTTGGAATAACATTTGCAATCCGTTGAAAGACATTTCAACAACACTGCTGCAAATTCAATTTTCCACCAGCAACCAACTCAACTGCTTCTGATCAACCCTCGCTTGATATCCTGTAAAAATCTCTTCTACAAATCAAGCTGCTCCGATACCATGTAGAAACTTTTTCTACAATTATCTAGCTCGCTCTGATACCATGTAGAAACTTTTTCTACAAATCATCTAGCTCCGATACCATGTAGAAATTTTCTACAAATAACCTGGCTCTGATACCATGTAGAAATTTTGAATAATTTAACACATATTCAACAGAGATTATCCTGATCATGTACTATTGCGGAAAAAATACACAATACATAAGCTCCTCTACGTTGATCATCAATATAGCAGCATCAATAACAATAAAACATCAAGAGCATTCACACATTAACACAGTATGTATCACGGGGAAAGCATCTCGCTAAAAACCCCACACTATCTGTATATTAATGATTGAGTCATGTAACATTACACAGCATAATACTTCTCACAAGTATCTCCACCTCTGTTACACACAATACAGCTCAGATCTGATCTCCAAATCTCTTCCACTGCTTGCCTGCCTCCACTGCTCAATACCTGCTCAAGAACTGATGAGAATTGCTTCCCAAACTCGTTTTTCACCTACAAAATAGTCACTCACTCTTTGTGGACGTGAGAAAAGGCTAAAATGTGGGCCAAATACGTGAGCAAACTCATTGGCATACTCAATCCTTTGATTATGCAAGATCTGGTGCACAACTATAGTCACAACTGATAGCAATCTGATTCTCTACCACCTGTCCCTATTGAACTGAACATGCACTGACATGCAACTGAGTTAACTGATGTATTCTTTAGTTGTATTATGAGTTAATAATTAGTTTAACAACTCATCATTAGTCTATCTGCAGTTAGACTAACTACAACCAGTTTAACTAAGTTAAACTGAACACAACTCCATCAACTGTACCTCCAGTCCACTAAACTCAACTCACTTGAGTTCTAACTGAAGTCATGCATGCAACAACTCAACTGACTCATAAGAAAAACGAATTTCCTTCTGACAGCTGCATGTGCCACTTCCGTAGCTCAAACTGAAGTGCTCCAAGAGAATAAGATTAAGTTTATAGTCCAAATATTATTGTGAGATAATAATATTTGACTTTTCTATTTTTGACAGCCAGTCTAAAAATAGACTTGATCACTCACACTGTGATCACTCACACTTTCATCAAAAATAGAAGTCCATCTATTTTTCCCAACTTGATCAATCATCCATAAACATAGACATGATCCATATGTCTAAAAATAGACATAGTCTAAAAATAGACTTGCGCCAAAAATAGCCTGCGGGCCCACTTAGTGAAGGCGACTCTTTTCACTAAGCTCCATCATCTTGTTGCAATCTCAACAAAACCTGCCTTAAGTAGCTTTTCAACTTCAGCTTTAATAGCTGCTGCTTTCCAAGCATTGACCGGTCGAAGTTTCTGACGAATCAGCTTGGCATTTTCATATGTCTTGATCTCATGCTGGACTATAGATGGATCAATACCAGGAATTTCCTCATAAGACCAAGTGAACACATCTCGAAACTATTTAAAGAGGTCGATGTAAATTTGAATCTCTTCAGGGGAAAATCAGCTACTATGAAGACATTTTCTATAACGTCAGGATTCCTAGAGATGTTTATAGGTACAGTTTTTGAGATAATCGACATATTACCTTCAACAAATAATTGTGTTGGAGCCAAAGGGTTTGAAGTTGTACAAACATCACTAGTAAGAAAATTGGAGAACCTAGATTCGACTTCATGCAATGGAGGAAGAAAATATGAACAATGATGTAAATCTTCCCAAGGTCGATCTACACCCATCATTGCTTCTAAAATTGCTTCCTCAGATGGTAGAACTGTATCTAAGCAATCCAGAGCAGAAGTGGAGTCAAGGGTTCAAGATGGAGCCACATCACCATCTAATTCCTCCTCTAAAAAAGGAGAGGGATGGTTGTCTGTAGAGTTAATGATAGATTGATAGCTAAGTTCTGATGTAGACATCGAAAATGTCATTCCACCAACTTTCCCTCCATCTAATGTGGTCGTAGATGAAGGTAAGGTCCAAGGGTTTGAAAAATAATGAGTTCAAAAGAACTCTTTCCATGAAGGCCCCTTGGAGGATGAAATTGCATTGATTCTAGCTGTAGGAGGTGATGAGTGGTGGGCTCCAGTATTGTAGCAATAATGCTACAACTCCTGGAACTCCCTTCTTTAATTTTATCAACCCGGTAGTTCGTAACAAACTTGGAAGCGACGGTGTTGTATGCACAAGTACTAGCTCTTGCCGTAGCTGTCACTTGGTCAGCTGGCACAAGTCCGCTAGGAGCTTAAGCCAACTTCTATGAGCTCTTAGAAGAAGCTTTTTAATTGATGGCTGAAAGCTAACTCGAAGGAAGCTAATCTAATTGCGAAAAGAAAATGAAAGCCAAAAAGGAATGCAAACCCTAGCAAACCCTAATTCTACCAGCTAGTCCTACTGACGCAAAGGAGAGCATGAAAACTACTGAAAGAGATGCCATTACTTCTAGGAAGGTAAAATGCATGTGTCTAAGTTATCACTATCTGAAGAAAACATCTTTTTGTATTTTTGATTAAGTTATTAGAATTATCATGCATGTGCTTTTAACTAGCTTTTCACTATGCAGAGGTGGATCAAGGAGGAGAAGCCCTTGGGAAAGGTTGGGAAGGTTTAGAGAGGGTCTAAAGGGTCCCTAACACCCTTCTAGAGAGTCTCACAAAGTTTGGCTACCAAGAAACCGTGTTTATGAGCTTCTACAGGAAGTCTGCAGGGGTTCTACAGGATGTTCTGTAATTCTTCTACAGGATGTTTCGAAATGGGATTTTGGAGCATGGATGGAGGGAAAAAGATGGAGGAATGAGTATGGAGGTGAAATAGGGGTGTAGGGGAGTTCAAGACTTGGAGGTTGGAGTTGAGGAGAAGGTGTAGATGGTGAGATTTGTTCAAGAAGGGATGAAACGATGTTGTACAAGAAGATGAGAATCATGGCAAAGTAAGCGAATGAGGTAAATGTAAGGTAAGGGTTCTGAGTGAAGGATGAAACAGGTAGGTTGGATGGAGTATGTGCAGGTAAGGAAGGATAACAGGTACTCTGCAAGTGGTTTTTCAAACTGAACAAACAAAGACATGCAAGAAAACAAAGATCTAGTTATGCTACCCTAATATGATCTAGCTAACAGTAGCAAGAATGGACAACAGCTTTATTTGCAAGGAAACCATGTACAACACGTGAGCAAGAACAGTCCAAAAGACCTGAATGCATGACTAAATCCTACCACTCTATTCCAAACATAAAAAGCTACTTTAACCATCAAAATAAATCTAGATAACAAAGAAAGATCTAAATCTAGATAGCAGATTTTATTTTAAGAACGCAGCAAAACACATAAAGATAAACAAAGGAGGTACTGGGCGCTTGAGATGGGCCCAACCCCAAGACCTACAGCCTCCAAATAGAGATTTAGAGCTGGTGCAAAGCTGGATTCATCTTTATTGATCAAGAAATGAAGAGTTACATCAAAACTGTCCACAAGAAGGACTTGAAAATGAGTTGAAAGCAAAGCTAATCTGTTGCATAAAAATCAAACTACAAACTAGCTAACTATTGGCTACAAAATGACTAACCACTAGCTACTATCTACTGGCTAACTAGCTAACATCCACTGGCTAACCAAAATGAGGCCCTAAGCCTTCTTATTTATACAATTTGAGGACCCAACAGTCCTCCTAAAATTTAGGGACTCGGCTGCCCAAGACTTGTAGTTAACAGCAGTCCTACTTGACTTGCTTGGCTGCCCTTGTGTTGATTGATTTGGTGGCCCTTGAACTCTGAGCTGATGGTGGAGAATTCGAGGTAAGGGCCCATAAATGAAGGGGACACCTTCCTATAAATCCTCTACCTTGTCTTCCCACGAATTTGGCTGCCAAGTGCTCATTAAGACCTTCAATTTTGTCTCCAAATTGACCAAAAAGGCTACACAAAGCACCCATTAGACTTGTTGGCATAATGAATAACCAAATTCACTCTATTAACATAAATGTAATCAAAAACCTGCAACAAACTAATGAGAATGGTGGATTAAGTCAAATTAGGAGGTTGAATGAGCCCAAATAATTGTCTATTTTTGGGGCTCATCATCACCCCCCTACTGAAAGTGTTGCTCATCCTCTGAGCAACCAATCTCTCTCCTCATCTTTGATGGCCCTGGTGGCCTCCTTGGCTAAAATCTCGGCCAATTTCTCCTTCTGCTGCCCTTTCTCCAAACTTCCTGTAGAAACAGTTCTCTGTCTTCCTGTAGAAACAGTCTGCTAACTTCCTGCTGAACCAATTTTCTCTGATTTTGCTTGCTTGGCTGGGGGTGCCTTCTCCTTGAACTGTGCTGCTTGCGACTCTGAGCTAGTGTGATTTGATTAAGTAATATTTGAATGAGTGAGGATTTAATGAGGAGGATCTATCTCCTATAATCTCTCCTCCTTGTCTCATTCAAGTTCCTGCTCTTAATTAGCCAAAATTGCCATGATTTTCTCCCAAAAACCCAATGACGAGGCTCATCAATATGCTGATAGGCCTGATGGATATGCTGAGAAACAAATTGGTGGTGGTGCAGAAGCTGGTACTTGTGGCCTTGGAATATGATATGAGTTCAGGCTTGGATAGTCTATTCCATAAGTTGTCTGCATTTGTGGAGATACTACAGGTTATGATGATAAATTGTCCTTCTGACCATTAACTGCAAGTTTCACAGTAACAATCCTTCCATCAATGGTTTTGTTTGGTTCCTTACGGGCTCACTTAGTAGCCTCCACAGTCTTGAAAGTCACAAATGCAAATCCCTTGTTGGTGAAAAATACATACAACATTAACCAAGACAAATACAGCCAAACAATCTAGGCGTCGGAAAAACATGCATAAATCTCTAAGAATAGTGGCATTTTAAACTGCCCATCATAAAGAAATCTGATGTATCTTAGATTTGTAACCTAGATTTGTTGGTATTTTTATCATATGCAACTGAATCTTCTTCCATATCTCCATATTTGAAAAAAAACTTCTAGAATATTATCATTGGCCATGTCATATGAAATACGACCAATGTAAAGTTTCCTTTGAGCTTGATTTGCACTTTGACCAGGACCTGTTCTCACCACTAACTAATTTCTTACAGTAATCCCGCTCTTTCTTCAAGCTTCGAACTGGATGAAGAAAAACTTGGGCTTCTCTGCTCTGGAAGACTCTGCTGTACTTTCCTGTAAAACGTCTTCCTGTAGAATGCTAGCCGGATTCTATAGGATGTCTCTGCGCCTCTGCACGATCTTGGTATGCGGGAGAATTTTGAACAGGCCAAAAAAATCAGCGAAGGATGATAGGTTAAGCCGATTGTGGAAGCAGAGGATGTATACTTCAGTTGAACATGTTGCAAGTGCAAGTTGAATAACAGTCTATGAATTTCAGCTGAGCGCTCATTGATTTCTGCGTGATTTTTGGTGGAGTGAGGTGGAAAAGACGTGTGCTGGCCCATGCAAACTGTTGTGCTATCATGAACTGCAGTGGTTAACTATTTGTTCTCTGCCTGTAATCACTTACCATTAGTTGCACTGGAGTTTAGAATATCCACACTGTCTGTGTTTTTTTTTAAATCTCACGTGCATGACTGATCCATGCATGCTGCGTGATTTTCTCGTGAGTGCTAGAGAACTGGATGTCAAGTTAACCTTCCTATATTCGTGGCTTAATTTCACCATTCCATTCGTTCATGCATTTCTTGAATTAGATTCATGCAATAGAGGAATAGGTTTTAGTCACGTACCTGAAGTCAAATGGCTGCTGTGAAGCTTTTTGCTGCTGCATGCTCATATTCTGCTGCTGCATGCTTGGATCCTTTGGTTGCATGAGGGCTTGGCTGATGATTTTTTATTTTTTTTCCTTGTGCAGGTGTCCTATGGCCAGATCTAAGCTCCGGGCAATTGTTTCCACGTTCAAATCTGCACGTTCAAGCTGCTGCTGCTGCATTGTCACAAAACCAGAACTTGTTTTCGCCATTGCTCCCAAACGGTAAACCAGATTGATCTGAAACTTGCTGAGCACGTTCCTATCATCATGATGCACCTCCCATAGCAAACTCGTGATCAATGGATGTACGGATTTCGAGAAAAATGGGAAATGGCTGAAGATTTCAGAGATCGATTTTCTCGGAAACCGTGCATCGAAATCAGCTGAAACTGCTTGGGTAGGTTACCATCACTCATATGCATATCCCCATGAAACAGGTTTTGAAACGGATGCACGGATATGGAGAAAATGAAAAAATGGCTGATGGTGATGGAGGCTGATTTCTTGGAAACCGTGCACCAGAATGGCCTGAAACTGCTCGAGCATGTTGCCATCACCCTTGTACAATTCCCCATAAAACAGTTTGTCAAATGGATGCATGGTTTTCAAGTTATGGCAAAAACAAATTCTGTTCTATGTGTTTTTGCTTCAAGGCACTTTGCATGTGTTTGCATGGAAGGGAAAACTGAGCTTGGGCTGTGATGCAGGTATGGAGATGATGGAGGAGGAGTTGGAAGATTGCATGAGGGCTTCTGAACCCTTGAGGAAGCTACCATGTTCGCCAAACCACTTTTTGAAATCCATGTCTAGTTTCCCACAATTTCTATAGGAAGTTCCCGTAGAAGCACAATGAGAAGCACAATGAGGTGGAAAAAATGATGGAGAAAGGCAAGGGATGGACACACAAGTGCTTGTAGGCCTAATCAACAGATTCCCACCATCAGATTCCATTTTAGACTTGAATTTGGTTCGTCCAAAGGTTCTACAGGATGTTTCCTGTAGAAATACAGAGCTTCCTGTAGAAGGCACAAGAAATGTTCCTTTAACCTTGATTTGAGTGCTCCTCCTGTCATGAAACGTCCTTCTTGCAACCTGCAGTTAGCCAATGGAATTATTTTTATTTTTATTTTTCTTTTTCTCTTCTCTTTTTTTTTTTTTTTTTTTGAAAAACAACTAGGGCACCTCATGGAGGTTTTCACCCTAATTGCTTGCCCTGGGCGCCTCCAAGGGAGGTTTTCACCCAGAGATCTTATTCTCTTTTCTCTTTTTTCCAACCCATTGACTGCCTCATGGAGGTTTTCAATCAATGAGCAAATCTAAGGTGCCTCCGAGGAGGTTTTCACCTTAGATTTTTATTTTCTTCTTATTTTCATTTTTTTCTCTTTTTTCCTTTTTTTTTCTACCCTACCCTACTTGAAAAACAAAATCATTTTCAAGTATAAGAATACTTCCAATGGAGCCATGTGCACATCGAGATTAGAGAGAAGATGATGTGAAGGCTCGAAATGCATGCTTTGACAGGTATCCGGATTTCAGAGACCAAATGATCTGACTTTGAAGGGATCAAACATAGCTGAGAAAGAGAGTACTGCTGAAACTTAGTGACTGTCTGGAACCATGTCTCAATATAGCTTTGATATCCTTGGTCCTTTTGCTGATCTGGATCATTCTTCATGTCACCTTCTATCATGACCTTCTCATCTTCCTCTTTTTGTTGATCTTTCTCTTGAGTACATGGAGGATTTGATAGTAACCATGAGGGAACTCTCCCGATCTCTGATTCTAATCTCTTCTCTTCATCAAGTGCAACCCATGGTTCTTTGATCTCCTCTCTTGAATCTTCTTTTGCTAGATGTGATCCTTCAGTGCTTTCAATATAGTCTCTTTTTTGCAATGCTTTTCCTGAGCTATGGTGAAGATCATTGAGCTCAAGAGGAGTCATTTGCACATGTTGTGCCTCAGCTTTGCAATTGGATTGAGCTATTGCAACGGGCAGGTGTGGAAACAGTGGTACGGATAGTTGAGTGGGGGTGTATATTCGAGATGGATGTGGATGGGGTTGTGGTTGGGCAGGCATTTGGGGTTGCCTTGGTGGAGGAGGAGGTGATGGTTGTGGGTGAGCAGGTGGTGGAGGGAAAGAAGCGAGAGGAGTGTTGTATTGGGGCGTCCACTCCTGATGAGGTGCATTCCACTGAGGTTGTGGCTGAGCATAAGAGTGAAATGAATGAGCAACTGGTTGGGAATAATATGGATCTATGAAGGAACAAGGAGGAGGTGTGAACCAGGAAGGATGAGCAGGGGGACCCCAAGAAGGCATGAAAGTGGCTTGGTAGGGGTCATAATAGGTCTCAGGTGTCCCATGCAGTTCTTGCTGGTAAGATTTAGGTCCAGGCGGCTTCCTTTGGTTCATATGATAGAGTGGTTCAATGGTTCCTTTAACTCTTTGATATGCAACTTTAAGTCCAGGCAAGGAAGGGCACTGATCTGTAGGATGGTATTCTTCACAGATGAAACACACTTCTAGGGAGTGCATTGGACATTCGTTCCTAGGATGCTTTCTAGTGCACCTGGGACAAAAGATGACCAAAGCCCTCTTGGCTTCTTCTTGCTTCTTTTGGATCCGCAAGGTATCCAGTTGCATGGCAAGAAACTGCCTCATATCACTCTTGAAACCTTCGATCTGATTTTCAAATTCGTCTTTGGACAAGGTGCTACTCCCAACATTTCTGCTTGTAGCCATTTGCTCCAGAGGGATGGTTTCTTCTTCTTCTCCCCTAGAGGTTCTTCAAATATGCCTTGATGTCCACCCAGGGGTTCTTTAATCACAGCCATCGAAGAAGAGAGAATGCTGGCTGTGTGAAGTAGTGGGGGGGTTGTGCAATCATTTTTCTAACTTATCTCTACTCCTACAAGGCATGAAATGAAATATTTTTGGTTGATTTTTTTCTTTTTTTCGTCTTCTACTTGCAAAACTGAAATAGATTGAACTGCAACTAACTATCTTTCTAAAATGAAAATGCGGAATTGAAATGAAAGCAGGAAAGGACTAATCTATTTTGCTCAAATGAAATTGCAGGAATGAAATGCTAGTCTACGCTTGCGGAATTGAAATGCTAATCTACGCTTGCAGAATTGAAATTGCGGAATTGAAATGTTAATCTATTTTTGCATAAACGAAATTGCATAATGGAAATGAAATAAACTACTTAGCAGCAGATTGTAGTGGAAAATAGAAGAAAAGCGACAATCACCAATACTCTGATGCTTCCCCGGCAACGGCGCCAAAAATATGGTGGGCTCTAGTATTGTAGCAATAATGCTACAACTCCTGGAACTCCCTTCTTTAATTTTATCAACCCGGTAGTTCGTAACAAACTTGGAAGCGACGGTGCTGTATGCACAAGTACTAGCTCTTGCCGCAGCTGTCACTTGGTTAGCTGGCACAAGTCCGCTAGGAGCTTAAGCCAACTTCTATGAGCTCTTAGAAGAAGCTTTTTAATTGATGGATGAAAGCTAACTCGAAGGAAGCTAATCTAATTGCGAAAAGAAAATGAAAGCCAAAAAGGAACGCAAACCCTAGCAAACCCTAATTCTATCAGCTAGTCCTACTGACGCAAAGGAGAGCATGCAAACTACTGAAAGAGATGCCATTACTTCTAGAAAGGTAAAATGCATGTGTCTAAGTTATCACTATCTGAAGAAAACATCTTTTTGTATTTTTGATTAAGTTATTCGAATTATCATGCATGTGCTTTTAACTAGATTTTCATTGTGCAGAGGTGGATCAAGGAGGAGAAGCGCTTGGGAAAGGTTGGGAAGGTTCAGAGTGGGTCTAAAGGGTCCCTAACACCCTTCTAGAGAGTCTCACAAATTTTGGCTGCCAAGAAACCGTGTTTATGAGCTTCTACAGGAAGTCTGCAGGGGTTCTACAGGATGTTCTGTAATTCTTCTACAGGATGTTTCGAAATGGGATTTTGGAGCATGGATGGAGGGAAAAAGATGGAGGAATGAGTATGGAGGTGAAATAGGGGTGTAGGGGAGTTCAAGACTTGGAGGTTGGAGTTGAGGAGAAGGTGTAGATGGTGATATTTGTTCAAGAAGGGATGAAACGATGTTGTACAAGAAGATGAGAATCATGGCAAAGTAAGCGAATGAGGTAAATGTAAGGTAAGGGTTATGAGTGAAGGATGAAACAGGTAGGTTGGATGGAGTATGTGCAGGTAAGGAAGGATAACAGGTACTCTGCAAGTGGTTTTTCAAACTGAACAAACAAAGACATGCAAGAAAACAAAGATCTAGTTATGCTACCCTAATATGATCTAGCTAACAGTAGCAAGAATGGACAGCAGCTTTATTTGCAAGGAAACCATGTACAACACGTGAGCAAGAATAGTCCAAAAGACCTGAATGCATGACTAAATCCTACCACTCTATTCCAAACATAAAAAGCTACTTTAACCATCAAAAGAAATATAGATAACAAAGAAAGATCTAAATCTAGATAGCAGATTTTATTTCAAGAACGCAACAAAACACATAAAGATAAACAAAGGAGGTACTGGGTGCTTGAGATGGGCCCAACCCCAAGCACTATAGCCTCCAAAGAGAGAATTAGAGCTGGTGCAAAGTTGGATTCATCTTTATTGATCAAGAAATGAAGAGTTACATCAAAACTGTCCACAAGAAGGACTTGAAAATGAGCTGAAAGCAAAGCTAATCTGTTGCATAAAAATCGAACTACAAACTAGCTAACTATTGGCTACAAAATGACTAACCACTAGCTACTATCTACTGGCTAACTAGCTAACATCCACTGGCTAACCAAAATGAGGCCCTAAGCCTTCTTATTTATACAATTTGAGGACCCAACAGTCCTCCTAAAATTTAGGGACTCAGCTGCCCAAGACTTGTAGTTAACAGCAGTCCTACTTGACTTGCTTAGCTGCCCTTGTGTTGATTGATTCGGTGCCCCTTGAACTCCGAGCTGATGGTGGAGAATTCGAGGTAAGGGCCCATAAATGAAGGGGACACCTTCCTATAAATCCTCTCCCTTGTCTTCCCACGAATTTGGCTGCCAAGTGCTCATTAAGACCTTCAATTTTGTCTCCAAATTGACCAAAAAGGCTACACAAAGCACCCATTAGACTTGTTAGCATAATGACTAACCAAATTCACTCTATTAACATAAATGTAATCAAAAACATGCAACAAACTAATGAGAATGGTGGATTAAGTCAAATTAGGAGGTTGAATGAGCCCAATTAATTGTCCATTTTTGGGGCTCATCAATGAGCCCCATAAATGGGTAATTATATGGGTTCATTTTACCTCCTAACATAGTCAAATCAACCATTCTCTTACCTTATTGTATGTTTTTTGATTATATTTATGCTTATGGAGTGAGTTGAGTTAGTTATGATGCCATGTGGTCTAATGTGTGTTTAATGCAGCTTATTGTTGAATTTTGAAGACAAAGTCAAAGATTCAGTGGACAAATGGCAGCAATAACTCGAAGTGGACAAAGGAGAGGACTTATAGGAGGGAATCCCCCTCATTTATTACTCCCCACTTCGAATTCCCCTTCATTCAGCTCGGAGTACAAACAGCCAAATCAATGCACTAGGAGGCAGCCGAGCAAGTGGAGGATAACTGATGATTATCTCGAGTTTTGGGAGCCAAGCCTCCATGATTTTAAGGAAGTTGTTGGTAGCTTCAGTTGTATAATTAAAGAGGCTTATGGCCTCACTAGGGTTGGATTTTTGTTGGATTTTTGCTGCAGTGTTTCTTATGTAAACGCTGCTCAACTTCAAGCTTGTTTCTGTGACAGTTTCATGTAATCTTGTTACTGTTTTGATAATAAAGATGGAATACTTTTTGAGCTAGCAATGAGTTACCTTAGAGGGCTGAAGCTCTTGGGTTAGGGCCCAATCCAAGAAACCAAGCTCCTCTTTATTTGTATTTATATTCTTTGTTTCAGTTTGTAGATTAGTTGTTGTTTGTTGTATATCTTTCATGGTTAAGAATAGGTTTCTTTTGATGGTTCATTAGTTTGTTTCCATTTGTGCTTTCTATAGCAGTTTAAGCAGTGATAAAAAGAAGATTCAAAAGGGTAGAATTAGTGCCTTGGCCTCTCTTCCTCCCTTTGGGACCATGAATTGAGGCAAAGACCCTCTTGCTGCCTCAAAAACACAGATTTTCCTCATTCATAGGACTTTTAGTGTTTGCAGTTTGTTAGAAGATTAATGCTTTGCTTTAGATCTTTTCCACTAGGATCACATCTTTATTTACAATCAATCTTCTCCCATGCTTTCTTTCTTGTATAATTTCTTAGCATTTTCTTTCATAGGTCATAGTTTACTTGACGCAAAAACTCTGTTTTAGATACACTTATTTACTTGCTTACTTAATCTCATTGGTTGCCTGTGAGTTGTTTATGCAGTAGATATCTTCTAATACTAGGCCAACCTATCAGCCATTCCATTATCCATCTGATCCATTCCCTACAGGTCGCCCAAGTTTCCCCTCAATTCTGCCTTAGTTTCTTGCATTTTCCATAGAACTCCTTCTTCTCCCCTTGAGTAGATCCTATCATATTTCTCTCTCCTAATGATTCTTGGTAGACCCTAGGCGCCCTAAAACTTCATTCCAACCTTCATGCACCTTTTCCACCCACTTTAACACCCTCCA
Organism: Pinus tabuliformis; assembly: GCA_031772625.1. Taxonomy (NCBI): domain Eukaryota; kingdom Viridiplantae; phylum Streptophyta; class Pinopsida; order Pinales; family Pinaceae; genus Pinus; species Pinus tabuliformis. The sequence goes on from CM062817.1 coordinate 336,711,755, forward strand.
AACAGCCAAAAATTCTCTCGGCCTCCTCTTGTAGACCTCCTGTAGACCTCCTATAGATCCCCTATGTCCTCCTGTAGATTTTCCTGTAGGCTTTCTTTTGAAGGCCAAGTGCGGGAAAAGCCTCAAGAAGGTCACCTGAGACCTCCTAGGACCCATCCACACCATCCTACATCCTCTCATGACCCAAAATCATCCTTCACCCCCACTTATTCGTTGCCACCTTCACCCACAATAAAATACATGCATGTAAAATTCACATAAAAATACATAGAAATCCAAAAAGATGTTTTTTCTCATTTACTTCTAGAAATAGCTTGAGTAGATGTTGTTTACCTCCTTGAGTAGGTAATGGAATTCATTTCATGGTTTTTATAGTTCTTTCTGCAAAAGTAGGATTTGTTGATTAATTAGGGTTTACTAGGTTTGCTTTACATTTTAGTCTTCCTTTCTGGAAGTAGAATAACATCAGTAGAGTAATATCTTTCTTTTTCCTTTCATAACATATAGAGATTCTTCTAGAATCCATAGAAGTTGGCTTGAGTTCCTAGTGATCTTGTGCTGACTGACCAAGTGACAACCTGTAGTAAGAACTAGTACTTGTGCATATAGCATCGTAGCTTCCAAGTTTTTTACGAACTACCGGGTTGATAAGAGTAAAGTAGGCAGCCCAAGAGTTGTAGCATTATTGCTGCAACACTAGTGCTCACCACCTTTTGGCACCATTTCCAGGGAAGCGTTAGAGTATTATGTGATTACTGCTTTCTTCTATTTTCTTCTTGCAACATTCTGCTAATAGTTTATTTTAGCAAAAGTAGAATAGTCATTTCCTTTCTTTCAGTTCTGCGTTTCTTTTGCTTTCATTTTCAATTCTGTAATTTCCATTTTAGCAAAAGTAGATTAGTCACTTCCGTTATTTCAGTTCTGCATTTCTTTGCTTTCCTTTTCAATTCTGCAAATTTCATTTCAGCAAGTTCATTTCAATTAGTTGCAATTTGTTTTGTTCAATCAATTTCAGTTTTGCAGGTACAATCAGTGTGGAGAAAAAGAAACAAAAACCAACCAAAAATATTTCCTTTCATGCCTCGTAGGAATAGAGATAATTCAAGAAAAATTTTGCCCAACACCCCCACTACCTCACACAACCAACCTTCTCTCTTCTTCAGTGGCAGTGATCAAGAAGAACCTTTAGGTGAGCAACCTGAGATATTTGAAGAACCTATAGGGGAAGAAGAAGAAGAAAACATCCCTCCTGAGCCGATGGCTGAAAACATAAATGCTAGGGGAAATGGAGAGAGAATAGAGGGTACCTTTCCCATTCGGGAGACCAATGGGGACACCAAAATGAAGAATATAAGTCCTTCAACCCTACCTCACTTCCATGGTTTGACTACAGAAGATCCTGACACCTTCTTGTTTGAGTTTTTTGTCATTTTTCGAACCTATGACTATGCAGAAGACAAGAAAAAGTTGAAACTATTCCCTTCTACTCTCAAGGATGCAACATTGCGCTAGTTCATGGGGTTACTTGGCAATAGCATCACAACTTGGGCTCAGATGCAGCAGGCCTTTAATGACAAGTACCGAGACTACTGTAGGTCAAAATATACCAAAGAAGAAATCTTCCGAATGACCATGGGAAGTGTTGAATCCTTGGAAGATTATGAACAGAGGTTCCAACTCAGTTAAAAAAGGGCCAGGTGTACACTTGACCCTGAATCTCTGAAGTTGGTCCTGCTCAGGGGAATTTTGGAAGACCTTCTAGACACCATCCATCTGCTAGCTGGGGGAGACATCTACCAACTATCTTATGAGGACATAAAGGCTATTTTTAGAAACCATTTTAGAGCAACCAGAAAGAAAGGTAGGGGGAGTCAACCCATAGGCAATACCTCCTCTTCCAATTCATCCATTAAAGGAGAAATTGAAAACATGCTAGAAGACTTCAAGAGTGAGATTCTGAAGGCTCTTGCAATTAAAATGGATACCTTACATATCAAAAGAAAAAAAGATGAAGCAGAGAGGGCTTGTTGTTGGGAAAAGTATCCAATACGGAATGACCCTATCCCACTCTAAGGGTGATAGTACCTCAGCAACAATCAAAGCAAAGCTATTCGAGATTACTTCTTTATGAGATGTAAGAGAGGGGAGAAAGAGATCCACTAACCGTTGTATTCCGCTAATGATTGATCCAATCTTCTCTCTTTGTTGCTTGCTCCCAGCTCCTTGCTCTTTCACTGGCCCAGCTACACCAAGATCCTGCAAAATGGCAAGAGAGGGAAACTACAAGAAGCATACATTCATAATTGATTCAAGGATTAGAATAAATCAAATACACAAGTATAGCAATACACCATTGAGACACATGCATATAGAAGAACCTCAAATGCTTTATTAATGGAAGAAGTAAAGTTCAGGAAGTAATACAACCATAAAAGGCCCAATCCAGCATCACCTCCCAGCAGAAAGAAATCTCCTCTTCACCTCCTTCAAGCAAATCACCCAATAGTTCTATACTCAAACCAACAACACTTCCTTACATTTAGAAGATTCCAGCCTCCATACACCTCATGAGAGATCTCTATATATAGGAGATTTGGAGAAAGGATGAGTCAGCTTGTAGCTGGCATGAAGCTGACTAGTGTCCTCTCCCACTTCAGTTATTCTTCAGTTCTTGAGTCCACTTGGAGGTTCTTGCTTCCACTTGGAGATCTAGACCCTCTTACTCATCACAAGTCGAATTCCCTGATCCAAGTGTCATTTTGGAAGCTTCCTAGGCATTGACACCTTGAGGAATGACTGTGCCACTTGGCCAAACTCGCCCAGCGCAGGTAGCCTTCTTTGCAGTTGACATTCAGCACAGGTACACAGTGGAGCAGTTGACATTCAGCGCAGATGCTGAGTGGAGCAGTTGACATGATCCAGAATTAGCTTGTTTTTGAGTGTTTTCAGGTGGAGAACTGATATTTAGTGCTGTGGTTTGCTGACCTTGTTCCTCTAGGGGCAGGAACAACATGTTTAGGGACTTTGGATCCCTTAGATTATTGACATTTCATGCTTCATGTTGTAAGGCACAAAAATGTCTATAACAGTTGCCCCCTAAAGTATGAGGTCGTTTATCGGGTGAAATGCTTTATCAGGAGGATCCGAAGTTCATTCAATCGCTGAGAGGTGACCTGTAATAAAATACAATACAATACATTATTTTTCATTCTGCTTTCATGATCTAGCTGAGGCGGGCATTCCCATGCTCAGCTTTATAAATTCATTTTGGTACATATAACATACGATCGTCTGATGGTAGACTGATAATTCTCTGCTGAAATTATCATCCTTTGAGTAGGATGATCATCTGCTGCAATGATGTACATGTCAAATGTCTTTATATTTCCTGAATATATATCGCAGCCCGGATGGATGAAACTAGATCCGGGGTCTTCAAACTCGTTCGATCTTCACTCTAAGTACAAGTCGATCCATGTGAGAATTGCGATGAAGTCGAACATGGAAAGACATCGCTTGATTACCGGTCAATAATGTAAACCGTTAACAAGCGCGAGAGGAATCACCGATAATGATAATGACCCTCAAGGTACTGCAGTACAATTCACGTGGTGTGAATAAAGGACTTGGCGTCGAACACCACGCAAAATCTTCTGGTCGAAGGTCATTGATGTATACCTGTCGCTGGAAGTGAGAAACTTGCCATTGAGGCATGCAAGCTTCAAAGTACTGAGGGGGGTGTTCCTAGATCAACTTCTTGGATAATGAGCTGAAGTCGACAAGAAGCGATCCGTCAAAGGAGGGCCTTAATGAATCCCACATCAGTGACACGGAACGGAGCTAATGATTTTAGTGGAGGTGAAAACAATCTGTGAGATATGATTCAGGGTGGCGATCATGGGTGGATGAAGGATAATGTATGGTAGTGGATGGGACACGGTTGACTCTTTCTGAACAATATCTCTTTAACATATAACGACACTGATGCGATGGATCGGTAGCATTACCCCAAATGTGGATGGTTTGGCGAAGACCATGGTGATGAGACCGGTGAATGAAACAACCCAACCCGATGTGATATGGAGGAAAAGTGTCATGTTCAAGAGCGACTTGCTACCATTAAAGCTTTGAGGTTCTCCCAATTTTTCCCCAGTCATTTCTGACCAGTACCTCTTTATTTTTGTCAAGCTTGAGGAGGATAACATATGCTTGTTCTATAACCTGCCCTTCGGGCAAGCCCATCGCTATGTTTTAACGAGCCTAGCGATAGGGAAACTCGTTCTCGTCTAAAGACAAGTTTGTCGCTATTTAATCATTTTAACGAGTCTAACGACAAGGAAAACTCGGTCCTTTTCATTTTTAGAGAGTCTGAAAAGGTACAGAAAGTTAACTCCAAAATTCCTTTTTCGTCATCTAATCCCGTAAGTCCGAAAAAGTATAAAACAATACAGAAGGGATGAGTTTTCGATAATTTTAACGAGCCGAATAAAACAAGCGCTCAACCTTTTTGTGTAATAATCCCTCAGGTCCAAAAAGATTAAAATCTAGAGGAGGGATAGCTCTTCCGGTCACTTTAACGAGTTGGAAGGCCAAAACTCGGCAAACTTTTCATATTTTACGAGTCAGATGAAAAGAGCTCAAAGAAGACTCGTCTTTTGAGGAACGAGTGATAAACAGGGATAGCAGCAGATTCCAGGTACAGGTTGGAATTTTCCAATCACGGCAGTGTCACAAGGTGAAATCACTCTTCGCAACTGTTCCTCAAAATAGGTAAACAATCATATGGAGGTGAACGATTGGCCAAATGGAATGGAGGTGGCAGGTGCAAACACGACCAAGGCTTTTTATGGCAAATAAATTTACGATCACAATGGTTATTTACCGGGGTATGTTCATTTTTTAATGAGCTTGAATGCTCAATCTTATGTTTATTTTTTAACGAGCATGAACTATGTGCTAAAACTGCTCGAATCTCGCTTTTCTATTTTTTAACGAGCATAAATTCCGCGGTAAAACTGCTCGAATATACCAGTCATAAGATAAGAATGTCTCCTGTGAGATAGCTATTTTTTATGGAGCTTTATCTCACGAAGCTATGCTCCGCTCCTTTCTTTATGCAAGTTCGGAAATGGCTAATCCTACGAGTTTAAAGGGTTAGACCTACAGGTTTAAAGGGAGGACCTAAAAATTTAAAAAAATAAATAGTCGTCCCTTGCTTGCACTCCAAAAGGTTTGCATGCCCCTAGGTATAAAGTAAAATTTCAAGGCTGCCCCTACTTATCCGTCAAAACATTTGTTTTAAAGGGTGAGGCTTGCCTCTTTCTGGTTACCCAAAGATTGTTTTGTTAACACCATCAAACGAAAACATCTCCTCGGCACTGTCTACCGAAGTAGACAATGGTGAATGACCTTTGTCAAACAAGTGACCTTAACAAAAGAATCCTATTCTAGAACAACCCCTCTTCCATCCACGGACGGGGTACGGACTAGTCATATTCTTTCGCGGAAATTTCGCCTTATACCCAAGGTTTCCTCTGCCCGAAGCAGACCAGGATGCATGCCCCCTGGGTTCCAGTCCCATCTTTCCGAATCACTCGCACTCATCGGGAAGGAGGACTGGGGGTGGAGACATTTCTTGAGTGAATAGACCATTGAGGGTTGGTATGTGACTATTTGCGATGCGTGATCCTGGAAATGAAAGTTGGTCTACGAGCTTGACCATTCTTCCTTCGTGTGGAAAACACATTACTCTAAAGAGTGAGGAGACTATTGCTCCCATGCAATATATATAGTCTCGTCCAAGGAGTAGGTTATAATCCAAGGGTCCTTGAACGACCATCACGTTCATTTGAACGATCTTCCCTTTCAATGTAACAGGCACATTGGGGAGGATCCCTAATGGTCGACTGGTTCCTTTATCAAAACCCGAGAGATTTCTTATCTCAGGCAAAAGCGCCGGGGAACCCAGTGCTTTCCAAGCAATAGAGGAAAGGATACTCACAGATGCCCCTTCATCAATGATAGTTCCAGCCATGACCATTCTGTAGATTTGGACTATGATTCTGAATGGTACACTGGCTGGCAACCGGGGTCTGCCTAGTTGGTTCCAATCAAAGGACACAACCAGGTTTCTTGGCGGTGGGACCGAATACACGGCCGGATATGACCCTGACGAAGTTCCTTCCTGCGATAAAGGAATGGGTGCATTGCCCTGATGCTCATCAGAGTCGGTGTTGATGAAAAGAATCTGGATGGTGTCATCCTTATTCTCTTCAGTGAGGGTGTCATTTGAAGATGAATCTTCAGTGACGGTGTCATTTGAGGATGAAACCTCTAAAGGAAGAACCGGGTCAACTTCCGTTTCGACCTTTGGACTTTCGTCCGGTCTGGATTCAGTAGGTTCATTCTCAATGACTGACGCTTCAGCTGACCACTTGAGCGGGCCAACTGTATTTTCAACCAACGAAGGACTTGGCACGAGTTTTTTGTATCCAGGAGGAAGTCTCAACGGTGAAACCGGGCGATCTTCCAAAACTCTCTTCGCTTCGTCTAAGAAGGGACAACGGTGGATGGCGTGATCGCCTTCACACAGTCTGCAGGGGGATCTTGCTCCCCCTCTTTGTCTTGAACCTTCACTTTCGCTGGTTGACGGTAAGCATTCAACATGGCTATCAGAGGTTGATGCTCCCGAACTGTGCAAACGAGGGGACCAGTCCCTTAGTATCCGGGGAATACAGGGACAATCTCTATGGAAGTGGTCTCCTCTACATATGACACATGGCGATTTAGGCCCGGTCTGTGCTGTGTGTGGATTTTTGTCAGATGTCTTTTGCTTGCCCCAGTCGCTTTAGGCTCCTTCTTCTTCTTCTCTCTCTTCTTCTTCTCCTTCTTCTCCATGGGAGCTTGGCTTTTGCCGGCTCTACCTTGTGAAGATGAAGGATTGGAGGAAGAGTTATAGGAAGTTGAAGGCTGGTGGGCAGCTCTAGACTGATCTAACTTTTGACTCGACTGTTCAGGAACCATGGTGTTCTGAACTACATTGGTTGAGAATAGCCGAATAGGCAGGCCAATTGTCAGTCCTGGAAGCGACAATGTGGCCATGTGGGGCGCACCAACTTCTCCCCAAGAGGAGAAAGGACTAGGATTTCCATCATGTGGAATTCCTTGGTTGGGGCGTTCCATGTTCTCAACCTACAGATCAACGCAGGAATAGGAGGTGATTATGTTCCGTTTAAAATAAATTTTATAACGACGCTTTAGACATAACTTGCTTTTTCACTTTTTAAGAGTCGAGAAAAAGCTAAAGATGACTCTAGTCTCCTTCGATGTTTTAACGAGCCCGAAGTGACAAATGCTCGGATGGACTTTTTCAGTTATAGAGTTTGAAAAAGGCCAAAAGAAACTACTCTGGAGATCTAGGCAGAGGGTGTGCCAAACTTTTTGCAAAACCACAGAATACGTTTTACGGTACGTGTGGTCGATCTTCGTGAATGCTGTGTTCACTGCATTGCGATCAGTAGGGAGGCCGACACAGCTTCCTATGGATAAAGGCTTTGTTCCTATAGGGGTCTCCCAATATATACGCGACGGTACGTGGGAGCACAAGTCCGTATTGATACTTATCGCTTCACCGTGGAGTTATCACCAAACCACTCAACGCTAAGATATCACGTTTAACGACGCTGGAACACGTCTCTAGCTTAGACCTCTATGTGTTTGCGTTATGTTTCAATGCGTTGTTATGTAAATTCAATTTATTTTAAGGTTGATCTTGTTTAGCAGTTTGCCTTTATGGATCACCACGAGATGTATAGTAACACTCCTAAATGCAGTCTAAGATGATAAGCAAGCTTTTCAATCTTTCAACTTTGAAAATCTTAACTACTGAGGGAAAAGAAAGACATCATCTTTTCACACAGATCATAGAGCACACACTAATGCACTTTTTTCCTAAATCGACATGCAAACTGTCAAAATGCACATGCACAATGCAGGTATTTCTTTTCTCTTTCTTAATGTTGATGTAATACAAAAAGAAAGCCGTTGTATAACTTTGAATTCAATTTCAAGTGAAAGCAAACAAGCTTGTCCAAAATCAAAAGACACCTTAAGATTTACTTGTTTCGACACTAGAAATACATAAATTCAAACCATATGACGAAAGCAAAAGCTCAATCAGCTATGAACAGCAAACAAACTAACTCTTAAGATCAAAACGACACTTATCACAGGTCTAGATCTAAGAGGCCACAACAAGACTAGTTCACTTTCGTTATGGGAAACTGTAAATGATATAAGAAATACACAAAGAACAAACACAGTTTCTTTATACAACCGAGGCGGAACAGTGGAAAGGAAAGTTGGTTTCAGATAGGTACATTGACTGGTAACTGGCTGCAAAAACAAGGATGAAAACAGGGCAATAAACAGGAGGGAACCCCAGTAGCACTAGGAAAAACTGGTTCAGCGCAGGTAGTACACTGTCAGTTTGACATTCAGCGCAGGTAGCCCCTTCGGGAACTGCGCTGAAATGCAGACTGCCTTCACAGTGCCTGCACTGAAGAGATAAACTTTCGTTTTTCTCAGTTTCCGGGTCACAGATTGCTCAAAAATTCACAGTTTTTGGCCAAATCAGAAACTATCAGTCAAGTACACACTAAGGGATGAAAAGGAGGATGAAAAGCTATCACTAAGAGCTATTTAGAGTCCTTGTGGATCAGCTCTTCAAATCATAAACTTGCCCAGAAACTGAGCTAGAGTAGCTGCCCTCTACTTTGCATTTGAAAGATTCAAATGCAGTTCGATTCGGTACTCCCTGTGTTTATGAAATGAATAGCAAAAACACAAACAACCAACAAGATACGTTCCCCAGTGGAGTCACCAATTTGTTGTTGGGAAAAGTATCCAATACGGAATGACCCTATCCCACTCTAAGGGTGATAGTACCTCAGCAACAATCAAAGCAAAGCTATTCGAGATTACTTCTTTATGAGATATAAGAGAGGGGAGAAAGAGATCCACTAACCGTTGTCTTCCGCTAATGATTGATCCAATCTTCTCTCTTTGTTGCTTGCTCCCAGCTCCTTGCTCTTTCACTGGCCCAGCTACACCAAGATCCTGCAAAATGGCAAGAGAGGGAAACTACAAGAAGCATACATTCATAATTGATTCAAGGATTAGAATAAATCAAATACACAAGTATAGCAATACACCATTGAGACACATGCATATAGAAGAACCTCAAATGCTTTATTAATGGAAGAAGTAAAGTTCAGGAAGTAATACAACCATAAAAGGCCCAATCCAGCATCACCTCCCAGCAGAAAGAAATCTCCTCTTCACCTCCTTCAAGCAAATCACCCAATAGTTCTATACTCAAACCAACAACACTTCCTTACATTCACAAGATTCCAGCCTCCATAGACCTCATGAGAGAGCTCTACATATAGGAGATTTGGAGAAAGGATGAGTCAGCTTGTAGCTGGCATGAAGCTGACTAGTGTCCTCTCCCACTTCAGTTATTCTTCAGTTCTTGAGTCCACTTGGAGGTTCTTGCTTCCACTTGGAGATCTAGACCCTCTTACTCATCACAAGTCGAATTCCCTGATCCAAGTGTCATTTTGGAAGCTTCCTGGGCATTGACACCTTGAGGAATGACTGTGCCACTTGGCCAAACTCGCCCAGCGCAGGTAGCCTTCTTTGCAGTTGACATTCAGCGCAGGTACACAGTGGAGCAGTTGACATTCAGCGCAGATGATCAGTGGAGCAGTTGACATGATCCAGAATTAGCTTGTTTTTGAGTGTTTTCAGGTGGAGAACTGATATTTAGTGTTGTGGTTTGCTGACCTTGTTCCTCTAGGGGCAGGAACAACATGTTTAGGGACTTTGGATCCCTTAGATTATTGACATTTCATGCTTCATGCTGTAAGGCACAAAAATGTCTATAACAGGGCTTTGGCCATTTTTTGTCCTAGATGCACTAGGAGGCATCCTAGGAACGAATGTCCATTAAAATCTATAGAGGTTTGTTCAGTCTGTGAAGAAGATCATTCTACAGACAAGTGCCTTTCCTTGCCGGGACTTAAAGCGGTATACCAAGGGGCCAAAGGAGCCACTGAACCACTCTATTTCATGAACCAAAGGAGACCGCATGGACCTAGACCATACCAATAGGGGATGCAAGGGACATCTCAGGCATACTACCACCCCAAACAAGTCACTTCCATACCTTCTTGGGTTCCTCCTGCTCATCCTTCCTGGTCCACGCCTCCTCCTTGGTCCTTCCCATCTCAATATCATGCCCAACCAGCCGCTCATTCATTTCAATCCTATGCTCAGCCGCAACCTCAACGGAATGCATCTCATCAGGGGTGGAGGACCCAGTACAACTCTCCTCCCACTATTTTGCCTCCACCACCTACTCAACCATAACCATTACCTTCTGCTCCACCAAGGCAACCCCAAATGCCTGCCCAGCCAAATCCGAACCCGAACAACAGACATGCTCAACAAGTGTATAATGGGGAACCATCATGCCAAACTTATGTTGTGGAGATTTAGGAGATTAACCTGTGATCTGGGAAGGTTCTCCCAGATAGCCAACCTCCACCCAGGGAGGTTGAGGAAGATAAAGAGGAAAGTGAACCTAAAGCAAATCCACCATTTCCTGAGAGACTATTCGCAACAATCTAGCCTACCCTAGAAGAAACTGAACTCCTGGGAGAATTGAAACAGTTATATGTGAAGACACCACTTCTCCAAGCCATAAAAGATGTGCCTATCTACAATAGTTTGATCAAAGAGAAGTGCTTTAGGAATCCAAGAAGGCACAAGAGAGGTGCCCCAACCATCAATGTCAAAGGAAAACTGTCCAACCCAATGTTGGGGCAGGTAATGTGTCCAAAATATCTGGACCTTGGAAGCCCAGTAGTTGATGTCCACATCAATGGCACCATGATCCCACATACCTTAATTGATCTGGTAGTTGCCATTAATGTGATGACAAAGGACACAATGCTCAAACTTAACCTCCAGGGCTCTTTGAGGAAGACCATGACAATACTACAGCTAGCAAACCGCTCCACTATGACCCCTAAAGGGATTGTGGAAGATGTGATAGTCTCCATTGATTCTTGGGAGTACCCTGCTGATTTCTTAGTTCTCCAGCTGAAGGCAAAGCTCACTGCGTATCCTCTCATCCTGAGAAGACCTTGGTTGGCTACTGCCGATGCCTACATCAGCTGTCGAGCTGGGAACATGACCATAAAGAATCGGCATATGTCCAAGAAGTTAATCCTATACCCTCTTGCCCAACCCTTGCTAGAACATGATCTACCTCTCTGGCTGGAGGAGGAGGATGAGGATGAAGTCTATTCTGCACCACTTTGTGCATTAGAAACCGTCATGGGGGGAAAACTGCAAGATGAGGATGATATGATTGAAAATTTGATTCAGAATCCACCTCCCAGTGTATTACCCTTAGAGGACATAGTGAGAGAAACCCAAAACAACCCCTCAACTGATCTCTGTGTGGCCGACCTGACCTCTCTCCATGTTAAGAATATAGAGTTCGGCCCAAAAAGAACCTTGAAAATCAATCCATCCCTATCCACTTCCCAGGAGAAGGAGATGTGCAGCTTACTGAGAAAACACTTAGATTCCTTTTCCTGGAGTTATAAGGAGATGAAGGAAGTGCATCCTTCAGTATGTACTCATCATATATACATTAATGAAGATTGCAAACCAGTTAGGAAACCTCAAAGGAGGATGAATCCAACACTTAAAGATATTGTTAAGGAAGAACTGCAGAAATTGCTTGATGCAGGATTCATCTCTCCCATCTTTGACAGTGAATGGGTCTCTCCTTTGGTGCTCGTGCCAAAGAAAAATGGCAAGTGGAGAATCTGTGTCGACTATCAGGAATTGAACAAAGCCACTAAAAAGGACCATTTTCCTTTACCTTTCATAGATCAAGTGTTAGATGGTCTAGCAGGGAAAAAGATTTTTTCCTTCTTAGATGTGTTTAGCGGATACAATCAAATTCAAATCAACCCAGAAGAATAAGATAAGACCACTTTCACTTGTCCTTGGGGTAACTTTGCATATTGGGTACTTCCTTTTGGTTTGTGTAACTCTCCAGCCACTTTCTAAAGAGTGGTATTGAGTATATTCTATGAATTAGTTCATGATGCAGTAGAGATATACATGGATGACTTTACTCCTTATGGCTCTGACTTTCAAGAAGCTTTATCTAACCTAGGAAAAGTTCTAGACAAGTGTATTGAGATGAACCTATCCCTTAGTCTAGAAAAATGTGAATTTTTTATGACTGAAGGGACCGTGCTAGGTCATGCAATATCTCAATAAGGACTGCAGGTGGACCCCAAAAATATTGCCATCATCTAAAGGGTCCCACCTCCTCAAAAGGTGAGAGATGTTAGAAGTTTCCTAGGTTTAGCTGGGTATTACCAGAGATTCATTAAAGATTTTAGCAAGCTAGCCTCTCCTTTGTTTGGCCTTTTAGGTAAAGATGTCAAGTTTATATGGTCAGAAAACTATCAAGAAGCCCTAGATACCTTGAAGAGCAAGTTCGTGATCCCCCCAATTTTGAGAGGCCCAAACTGGGCCCTAGGTTTCCAAATTCACACTGATGCCTCGAACAAAGCGATAGGAGCAACCTTGGGACAAATTGATGAAAAGTTGCCTTATGCAATATACTTTATAAGCAAAAACTTGTCTAAGGTAGAGATAAACTATACAATCACTGAAAAGGAACTCCAAGTTGCCGTACATTCCTTAAACAAATTCAGACATTACATCACATGCTATCAAACCTTTGTGCACACTGATCATGCTACAATTAAATATTTAATGAACAAACTGGATGTGAATGCTCGCTTTATTAGATGGTTACTTTTACTGCAGCAGTTTGATTTGACCATTGTTGATAAGCTTAGTAAAGAAAATGTTGTTGCTGACTTTTTTCTAGAGTAAATTTGCCTGTAGGTGAAGAAGGAATGGTGGATGATCAAATACCAGATGAACACCTATTTGCTATCTCAGTGCTCTCTCCATGGTTTGCTGATATCGCAAACTACTTGGTTTCAACACAGTTCCCGCCACACTTTTCCTAAAAAAGAAGATCAATATAGTAAGGAAAAGTGCCCCTTTCACCTGGATTGGGGGCAATCTCTTCAAACTTGGCCTAGATCAGATCTTGAGAAGTTGTGTTAGGGAGGAGGAAGTTTTTGACATCCTATTGACCTATCATAATGGGCCTTGTGGAGGTCATTTTGTAGCAAAAAGAATTTCCTTCAAGATACTACAAGCAGGCTACTATTAGCCAACTCTTCATCAAGATGTGAAGAGATACACCAGCCAGTGTGATCGGTGTCAAAGGATGGAGAAGCCTACTCCAAAGGATGAAATGCCCATGCAACCTCAAGTGACCTTTGAGCCATTTTAGAAGTGGGGCATGGACTTTGTGGGTCCTATCAGCCCTCCTTCAAAGTAGAAGCAGTACATCATTGTGTGCATCGATTACCTGACGAAGTGGACAGATACAAAAGCAATCAAAGCAACGATAGAGGAAAAAGTCACTGAATTTTTTAGAGAGAACATATTCTACAAGTTAGGGTATCCAGGAGAGTTGGTCATAGATCAAGGCATCCAGTTCACTTCCAATTTTATTGAAGACCTTCTCACACATCATAGAATCAAGCACAAGACTTCCACCCCTTATCATCCACAAGCCAATGGGTAGGTGGAAGTCACTAACAGAGCTTTGGAAGGGATCTTGATTATGGTAGTGATTAGCAGAAAGAAAGACTGGGCGGACAAATTAGTTGAGGCCACTTGGGCCTACAATACAACATGGAAGACCACTACAGGGTTCACACCCTATGAATTGGTCTATGGGAAGAAGAACTTACTGTCAATAGAATTTGAATTCAATACAATAAGGATGGCAGCTTAGCTGGACCTAGACTTGAGCCATGCACAGAAGGAAAGATTACTCTAGCTCAATGGATTAGATGAACAAAGATTGTAGGCCCTTCTCCACGCAGAGGTAGTTTAGCTTCAAAGGAATATATGGCATGACAAAAATATCAAGGAGAAGTAATTTCAAGAGGGAGATTGGCACTACTCTATGATTGAAGATATAAAGATTTCAAAGGCAGGCTAAGGACAAGATGTCTGGGACCCTACACTATGGAAAAATGCAATAACAATGGTTCAGTTCTAATCGGAACCATTGATGATGAAGCCATCCCCATGCTTGTCAGTAGACATCGAGTGAAAGTTTAGAAGAAGCCCCTCTCCAAGCCAGAGTTCATTGAAGATTTGAATAAGATAGTGATGGTAGTGGAGCATATCTTAGCCTCCACTTCACCCACTCACTGAAGGAAAAAAAAAAAGACTCAAGTAAAAACCTCCATGAGGTGCTTGAGCCCCATCATTGGGTTGAAAACCTCTCCTGAGGCAGCCCAGTGATGTCAAAAAAAGAAAAAGAAAAAGAGAATAAGATCTCTGGGTGAAAACCTCCCCTGGAGGCACTCAGGGTAGGAAATTAGGGTGAAAACCTCCCCTGGAGGTGCCCAGGGTAGGCAGTTAGGGTGAAAACCTCCTTGAGGTGCCCGAGTTGTTTTCAAAAAATAAAAAATAAAAAAGTAAAGAAAAGAAAAAAGAAAATTGAATTTTAATGTGCATTGCAAGTTTGAAGGAGGACTACAGAAAGCAAGAGAAGATGCCACAGAGCCCTGAAATTCACACCAGCACCTATATTATCTCCTCCACACTCTTCTCCATCATTTCTGACATTTCTTTAACCCCACTATGCTTCTTTTTTAGAAATTGTGTGTTCTACAAGAGGCTCTGTGTTTTCTATAGGAGGCTCCTGTAGGAATTACAAAGAGCCAGAAATGAATATAAGAAGCAGTTTGAGGGGCAGGGAAGCCTCAAGAAGAACATATAAACCCTCCTATAGTCTTAAATCCTCCTTGCCATCCATTCCACACCTGCATCACACCCCAATCATCATTTTTTTTTCCTGTCCTAGAAAAAAATAGAAAAAACAGTTTTTAGTAAAGAGAAAAAAAAAAAAAATAAGAGAGGAAGAAACACCTTAAATCTCACCTGCAGCTTACCTATTACCTATCCATCTCCATCTGCATCTCTCGCACCATCTTCACAACTCCCAGCATAGAAATAATCTATAGATTCAAGGGTAGAAGTAGCTATAGGAGCTCCTGTAGGAATTCCTATAGCAGTTGATCCCGTTAAAATCCAGCCACAGCAGCAAAAGAAGTGCAACCATGAGGATTAATGGAGACATCTGAAGCTTAGATCCAACCAGAGGATACCTGCACAAGACAAACAACCACACATCAGCAAGCAAATAGCATGCATCAAAGGAAATACAGGCATGCAACAGTGGAAAGAGCCAAAATACCTCACAACACATGCATTCGAATCACAGGTAAGTAACTAACCCGCTCCTTTGTTTGCATTTGTGTAATTGAAAGATAAGCATGAGCAACGAGATGGTTGAGATTGAACAAGGAAAAGGTGGTGAGTTAACTTGGCCACCTTCATTGATCCGAATTAGATCCATAAAGAACTGTCAAGGAACCATGACTATATCAGGTCAGGACAAATCTCTAAAGATTTAAGAACAATGATCAAGAACACCCCTGAACCAGTGGCAATGGAAGCCAGCATGGAACGACAAGGACCTCGGTCAAAGCGCGCTAACCGAAGCCCATGGAGATTGTGCGGGAGGCAAAATTAGCCCCTGGGAGTCCAAGATTGGGAAACAGAGGAGGTTTTTGATTCGCGATTAGTGAATCACGCATCGCTGGGAAAAAAGGCTTGAAATGGGGAAGCCTCGAGCACTCAATCGCATGGGGAGCCAGAGAATTGTGGGAAAAAAGGCAAAAAATGCTAAAAGGACAAAGGCGGGACCCACGCTCTGGAAACCAGCGGTATTGATCGAGGTGCCCTCAAACAGTAAATGGTTTTGGATGGAAGTGGAACGATCCCACTCAAATATCGATGTGTGGCAAGCGGAGGTGAGAGAAAACAGTCGTTGATCACGTGCTAACGGTCGAGCAAGTCAACCACACGAAACATGCATATGGCATCAGATCTGGAGGCCACAGGTCTAACAGATGAGATCATGCCTGATGGGGGAAGTGGAATCGACGAAGGATTGAGCCACAATTTAGAAGGATTTGGAGTCCATTTTGACTACCACGGTGGAGAAAGACTTCATCCATGAAGTAACCGAAGAAATCAATCGATGAAGCAGGTTGGCGCGAGTTAAAGGAGGACATGTGGCCACTCCCTGCGAGTTGATGATGATGTCGAGCTGGGGAACTCCAACCGCACCTGCAGAAGGTGATTCGACGGAGATGGAAGAGCAACCGAACAGTCTTAGAATGAATGGCTTCAAAGACATGAACAGAGACAGAATACACAGTCAGTCTGAGAGACAAAGAGAGGGACAGAGAACCCTGAAGATAGAGAGACCAGAATCTCGAGAGGAGGATAGAACATAGAGAAAGAAGAAAGTGAAGAAAAAGCAGAAAGAGGACAGAGGGCCAAGCTAATCAGAGGAAGCGTCGAGCACCAGAGGCTTGAGAGATCTGAGCCATCAAATAGAGGATTTGTCCAGGCTGAGCACCACATTGGGCTCTCCATTGTAGACTAGAAGGTCACAGAGCTGGTAGGCAAAAGAAGTCTATGTACTCAAGTGGCTTTGGGAATCCAAGAACCACCCTGCCAAGAAAATTTCCATTTCAGGTGACTCGTATTGAGCTCCTGCATTGTAATTTCTCTGCTCAAGACAGAATAAAACAAGGCCACCACTGAAGCTGGACCAGAGATGTAGCCCTGGAGAATAGGGTGAACTCCTTATTAATTTCTTGTGTTCTTGTATTGCTTATTGTATTTCTCTTCTATCTCTCCATTTAAAATGTCTGTGTATTGGCAATCTGATCGATCTGTTACTTAATAACAAAAATAACACACACCAGCACATGAGTCTGTAATACCTATATTCATTAAATCATTAACTGAGGTCACTCATAGGGTGATTATCAGATCAAGTGGTATTAGAGCTTTAGGCTGTAAGGTTATACAAGCTTGTGTTGGTTTAGCTGTTGAATGCTCACTAGATCAAAGCTCAAATTAGGAGAAGGAGAGTTGGTGGAGACTAATCCTAAAATTGGGAGAGTCTATCCTCGGAAGACAATGTCATAAGAAGGTTCTGTAGGGCCAGACCCTCAATTCATAGAAAGTTTCCTAGCTATAAAGTCTATGGTAGAAGAAATGTATAGGGACTTTAGAAAGCATAAGGTTGAAGACTCCTCAGGTTCTAAACAAGATAAAGAAGAAGATGAGTCTCACTTCCATTACCACTCCAAAGGAAAAGGGAAAGAAGAAAGCTTTCTCGCACCTCATAATAGCCCTGTGCTTAATAAGAAAGCATCTTTGATTAAGTTAGATGTTAAATTTGATTTTCCTATATATGTTGGAGAGCTAAATGCTGAAAAGTTGGACAATTGGATTAGAAAAATTAATGTGTATTGCAGCGTACAGAACACAGACTCAGACAAGAGTAAGATTCAACTGGCAAGCCTACGTCTAGGAGGCACTACCTTGGTTTGGTAGGAAGGCAGAACCCAAGCTGATATGAAAAGACATGGTAAGACCATCTCCATCTAGAGTGAATGTGTTTCTGCAATCAAAAAGCAGTTCTATCCATTGGTCTACATGCAACAAGCCATGATGAGTTGGCAAACTCTTCGACAGTTGAAAGGGAAAAGTGTGCAAGGGTATACTAAAGAATTCAGAAAGAGAGCATTGATGTTGGGTATCTCATTAGACTCACCAAAGACCCTTTTGAAGTACATTGGTGGTCTACACACCTACATGAGGAAAACCATCCTCATGTTTAATCCCACTAGTATAGATGAGGTATCTGTACAAGCTACTCATCTAGAAGCTAGAGGAAAGAATGGAAATCCAAAAGTTGGGGGACTATCCCAACCCACTGTAAGCAAGAACAAGGAGAAAAGAAAGCAGAAGTGGAAAGCAAGGAAGGCTAACACTGCACAGAAAAGCAAAGCTTCATGCACTCACTGTAAAAGGAATGGGCATGATGATGAGAATTGTTGGATTCTGCACCCAGGCTGAGACCTAAGAAGTTCAAGGGCAAGAAGAAGAACATTGATGTAGCTATTCAGAAAGATTTGGGGTTAGACTCAGGAGATGAAACGACTATTGCAGCCATAGCTATAAAGGTAAGAATTTTGAAGCATCTTCTAGTTATTCTGCTCAATCTATTATTGATGAAGAAAATGAGAGAAAAATACATGAGCTTTTCCATATTCGAGTTGTTTCACAAAATCAAAAGATTGATACTTTGTTTGATAGTGGCTCACAAGTAATTCTAATTTCTGAAGCAATTGTAAAGAAATTGGGATTAGCAACTACACCTCACAAGAAACCATACCCATTAGGATGGTTGAATGATAAAGCATAGCTACAAGTGACTAGATAGTGCAAACTCAAGTTTTCTTTTGGGTCAGCATTTGTAGATGAGGTTGAGTTAGACATAATTCCCTTGGATATATGTGGAATTGTTTTAGGAAGCCCTTACTTGTATGATAGAAAGGCTATTTTCTATAGAGCTGAGAACAAGTATCTACTGGTTAAAGATGGAATCAAATCTTTTGTAAAAGCTCACAAGCTCAAGAATAATTATACTCACATAAACTTGGGACAAATGAAAAGAATTATAAATTCATGCAAACAATTCTTATTGATGGCTGTAAAGGAAAAGAAACCTGATAAAAACGATGTATTTGAGGGCTATAATGTTGAATAGGAAGTTGATATAGAAAAGGTTGTTTCAGAGTATGATGTCTTATTTCAAGAACCTAAAGGTCTGCCACCCGAAAAGGGAATAGTACATGATATTATTTTTTAGCAAGATGTTCCATTGCCTAACATTGGAATGTATAGGTTGTTTGCTTTAGAGAATGTTGAAATCAAGAAGCAGGTGCAGGAGTTGCTCGAGAAATGGTTCATCAGGCCTAGCACATCACCATGTGGGTCATCAATCGTTTTGGTGAGAAAGAAAGATGGCTCGTGGAGAATGTGTATTGACTACTGAGCAATGAATAAGATAACAATAAAAAACGGTTATCCCCTTCCTCGCATAGATGATATTTTAGATCAATTAAAGGAAGCTTCTTATTTCACCAAGCTGGATTTACACAGTGGATACCATCAGGTCAGAGTTGCAGAGCAAGATGCATGGAAGACTGCTTTCAAAACAAAGCAGGGATTGTATGAATGGTTGGTTATGCCTTTTGGCTTGACCAATGCTCCTGCTACTTTCATGAGATTAATGAATGATGTACTCAGACATTTTCTTGATGATTTTGTTATTGTGTACTTGGATGACATTCTGATGTTTAGTAAAACATGGGAAGAACATTCAAAGCATGTTAAGCACACATTAGATGTTTTGAAAACAGAAAAACTTTATGTTAAACTCTCAAAACGCGAATTTGGCAAAACATCTCTAAACTACTTGGGTCATATAGTAGGGGGAGGTGAATTGAAAATAGATCCCTCTAAAGTGGTAGTCATTGTAAATTGGCCTAAACCCAAGTCTGCTACAGAAGTGAGAAGCTTCTTAGGAGCAGCACAGTATTGGAGGAAGATCATTTCTAACTTTTCCTCAATTGTAGCTCCCTTACATTCTTTAACAGGATTGAATAAGGTGTTTAAGTGGGGAGGTAAACATTAGAAAGCCTTTGAGACCTTGAAAGAAAATATTAGTAAAGCACCTGTACTAGCACTGCCAGATCTACAAAGACCATTTGAGATCCAAACTCATGCCAGTGATTATGCCATGGGAGCAGTGTTGACACAGCATGGTAAACCCATATGTATCATTCTGAGACTTTTAATCCTGCAGTAGTTAACTATCCTACATATGATAAATAATTGTATGCATTAGTTCAGAGTGTGAAAAAGTGGAAACATTACTTAATGTGCAAGGAGACAATAATAACTATTGATCATCAACCACTTCAATATCTACACTCTCAAACTAAGTTGCAGCAATCAAGACATTACAGATGGATGGGTTTTCTACAACAGCTTCATTTAGTCATCAGATATAAAAAGGGCATACATAACAAAGTTGCAGACATGTTATCTAGATCCATTATAAATGCATCTACCATACTTAAGCATAATTTTGTACTACATGAAAGCTACATTGAACAATATGCTCAAGATATGGACTTTAAAGATGTATATGCAACTTTGAGTCAAGGCAAAAGAGTAGAAGAATTGGACTATCATGTAAAGGACTGACTATTATACCATTGTGGGAAACTCTATATTCCACAAACCAAGAGAGTAAAGATAATTAGGGAAGCACACACTTCTTTGACATCAAGTCGCTTTGGGGTAAGTAAAATAGTTTCACAGCTGCAAAGGTTCTGCTAATGGTCGAAAATGGGTGAGACAAATTATAGATATGTAAGAGGGTGTGCTATGTGTGCTAAAAGCAAGCCCAGTAATAGAAAACTAGGTTTGTACATTCCATTTCCAGTTCCTTCTCACCCTTGGGAAAGTGTTTCCATGGATTCTGTTGGAGCACTGCCTAAATCTAGGAAAGGTCATGATTATCTATATGTTGTTGTGGATAGGTTCAGTAAAATGTGTATTTTGATACCTTGTAATAAACAGATTACAACTGAACAGACTACAAAATTGTTCTTTGAACATGTGTGGGTTCATTTTGGATTACCCACTTCCATTGTATCTGATCGAGACACTCAATTTGTGGGGATGTTTTGGTCTAGTCTGTGGGAACTGATGGACACCAAACTGAAGAAAAACATAGCTTTTCATCCACAAACAGATGGCCAGATAGAAGTAGTTAACAGGACAGTGATCCAGTTATTGAGAGGATATTGCAGTAAACATCCTAAGCTTTAGGATCAACACTTGTGTTATGTGCAACATGCTTACAACAGAGCAAAATACTCTTCTACACAGAGATCTCCTTTTAAGACCTATTTTGGTTTCATACCAAGGTCTCCTTTGGATTTTGTCTTTCGTAAAGATACCATGGTTGAGGGACACAATGATGTGGACAGGGAAACTAGGCTCATTGAAAAGATCCAGGAAATCCACCAGGTAGTACAAGAATAGCTAGAAAAGAGCCAATCAAGTACAAGGCTAGGCATGACAAGCATCAGATGGAGCATAGTTTTCAAGTTGGAGACCAAGTCTGGCTGTATATTAGCAAGGACAGGATGTAAGGTGAAGGTAAAAAGCTAAAGCCTATCAGGCATGGACCCTTTAGGATACTTGAGAAGATTAGTGAAAATTATTTTTTCCTTTATTTGCCAGCTTACATGCACATCTACTCAGTCATAAATGCAAATTGCTTGAGATTGTTTGAACCTTCAATGGTTGAGGACCTTGAAGAGCAGAGTCAATTTCTTTCTATTGATGACCCGCTACCTGAATATCTTAATGAATTACATGAAGACATAGTGCTAGACAGGAAGGTGAGGACGATGCATAGGGGAGATGTTGAGTACCTCAAGATTAGGCTCAAAGGTTCAAAGCCGAGTACTGCAAAGTGGATCGAGATTAAGCAAGTGAGAAAGCAATACCCTCACTTAGTCGATGCTTGAAAACCAACTTTTGGTGGTCCAAAAGCTTTTTCAGTGGGAAGGCCATGATTCGAATTGGATCCATAAAAAGCTATTAAGGAACCATGACTTATTAGGTCGGGAAAAATCTCTAAATAATTTAGAACAGTGATCAAGAACACCCTTGAACCAATGGCAATGGAAGCCAGCATGGAACGACGAGGACCTCGGTCAAAGTGCGCTGACTGAGGCCCATGGAGACTGCACGAGAGGCGAAATTGGCACCTGGGAGTCCTAGATTAGGAAACTGAGGAGGTTTTTGATGTGCGATCCTAGCGCTAATGGTGCATCACTGGGAAAAAAGGCTCGAAATGGGGAAGCCCCAAGCACTCGGTCGTCTGGGGAGCTGGAGAATCTCCAGCGCGAGTGAAAAGGAGAAAAGCACTGAAAGGAAAAAGGCAGGACCTGCACTCTAGAAACCAGTGGTATTGATCGGGGCGCCCTCAAATGGTAAATGGTTTTGGATGGAAGCGGAGCGATCCCACTCAATGATCGACACGTGGCAAGAAGAGGTGAGAGAAAACCACCATTGATCACATGCTAACGGTCGAGCAAGTCAACCGAGTGAAATTTGCATATGGCGTCAGATCTGGAGGCCCCAGATCTAATGGTTGAGATCACGCCCGATGGGGGAAACAAAATCGACGAAGGATTGATCCGCAATTTAGAAGGATTTGGAGTTCATTTTGATTGCCATGGTGGAGAATGAATTCATCCACAAAATAACCGAAGAAATCAACCAACGAAGCAAGTTGGCGCGAGTTAAAGGAGGACATGCGGCCACTCCCTGTGAGCTGATGATGACGTCGAGCCACGGAACTCCAAGCGCAGTTGCAGAAGGTGATTTGACGAAGATGGAAGAGGAACTAAATAGTCTTGGAAAGAATGGCTTCAAAGCCATGAATAGAGACAGAATACACAGTCAATCCGAGAGACGAAGAGAGGGACAGAGAACCCCGAAGACAAAGAGACCAGAATCCCGAGAGGAGGACGGAACACAAAGAAAGAAGACAGTGAAGCAAAAGCAGAAAGAGGACAAAGGGACGAGCTGACCAGAGGCAGCGTTGAGCACCAAAGGCTTGAGAGATTTGAGCCATCCCATAGAGGATCTGTCTGGGCTGAGCACCACATTGGGCTCTCCATTGTAGACCAGAAGGTCATAGAGCTGGTAGGAAAAAGAATTCTGTGTACTCAAGTGGCTTGAGGAATCCAAGAACCACCCTACCAAGAAAATTTCCATTTCAGGTGACTCGTATTGAGCTCCTGCATTGTAATTTCTCTACTCAAGACACAATAAAACAAGGCCACCACTGAAGCTGGACCGGAGATGTAGCCCTGGAGAATAGGGTGAACTCCTTATTAATTTCTTGTGTTCTTGTATTGCTTACTGTATTTCTCTGTTGTCTCTCCATTTAAAATGTATGTGTATTGGCAATTTGATCGATCCGTTACTTAAATAACACAGAACACACACCAGTACATGAGTCTGTAATACTTATATTCATTAAATATTTAACTGAGGTCACTCATAGGGTGACTATTAGATCATTCATCTAGTTGACTGCACTCATCCAAAGATGTCACCCACACGTGCACACAGTGAACTCAAGAGAGATGTCAATGACAGGTAGTGGAGGGTGTGTAAACTCCGATGCAATGATGAGAGGTGATTGTGGGGAGAAACCATGATGACAAGGGATTTGGGGACCAATGGTCGAAATATGTCCAATGTACACTTTTTCCAACTCACCCCCATCACCGGAAATATCCAAAAAGAGTAATAAGTACTCCTCCTCGAGCACTCTCACCACCTTTTCCTTCATTCTCTCCTCGTAAACTAAGCTTTAGCAGACTCCCTGTGCCCCCATAGCCTCGAAACCATCGTTCTCCATCGATCTCTCCCATCCTCCTGCTCTCGACATTCTCTACAGGAGCACTTACAGGTTCTATTGGTGATCCGGATTTAAATAGGAACGCAACAAATTACAGAGATAACCATATACACAAAGATGCAACGGAAATAATACTTCATTTCATTAATGGAAAATACTGAAATATGCTTACAACCAGAAATGGAAATAAACCAGCTAGGGCAATGGTAGCTTATCTCTGAGAAGAGATGTGATGGCTACATGCCTCTGAACTGTGTTACAATGAGGCTCGAAGGCCTATTTATTGTTGAGAAACAATGGAAAACCCTTAACATTCCAAAACCTAACCCTAGGAGATGAAACGCCAAACTGTGGGCCCTGTTTGGGGTAAATTGGTACATCAACTTCCCAGGGTCGTAACTTTGGCATATGATCTCTGTTTGACGCGTAAAATAGCTCATTAGAAAGATCTATCCGAGGACTATCATTGTTGGAATGGGCAACATCAGTCCATTCCCATTCCATGGACCCATGTTGCCCTCGGATTCCCCAAAAAACGTCGTTTAGGGCCTCAAAACGGCTCCAGAAGTTCAGGACCCGAAAAACTGCTAAAAATAGTAAGTTGTGCTACAATTAAGGAAACTGAAAATGCTGAGAAAGACAATGGTGGGGGTCCAGGTGGACTTGGCAAGTGGCCACCAATCTCCACCTGGATCAATTGGAGCACCTACAGGCAATTCTACAAGAGGGGCAGTGAGCTGTTTTGAAGAAGAAAACACGGGTTTTTAGCACGATTTCTAGCCTGAGGAGGTAGGTTCCATGCATACTCACCTTGATTATCAGTATATGCAAGAAATTATATCAATTTAAGGAGGAATTAAGTCCATAGAAGAATGAGAAATACATAAAAATTTATTGTTGTTTTCTTAAAAAAAACACAATTTTCCTCTGTTTTCTAGTTTTCTTCAAAAATATTGTCTCCATCTCCACATTTGGTGTTCCAAAGGGGTATAAGCACAATGAAAGGAGGGTTCATGAGGAAGGAGCCCACTAATTCCACCAGGCTCCATGAACATCCCCAAGTAGTGGCCATATTCGCAAGCGCAAGTTGGATGAACTTTTTTGAGAAATTCCAAGGGTTTGATGAGGAAATTGCCCAAGAATTTGCCCTCTCCTTAGTCCCTCACTCAAGAACACATGCCACTGTCACTTTTAGAGGTATTTCCATGGAGATAACCTTTGAATTTATTATTATGGTTACTACCCTTCCTCTTGGATTACCTTGGAGCAAAGATGAAAAACCAATTGGATAGGCTGCCAAGAAAAACTTCTTCCAAAACAATGAAACCCCTGTAGAGGATAAAAAGGGAATTAGAAGGGCTAGCATACCATACCCTTGGGATGAGGTTAGTTACCAAATCATCAAATATATTTCTTGTGAAGGGAGGTATAGCATAGTCTATGGTTACCATTTTAGAATCCTTCATGAACTAAGATATGGCATGGACACTCCAACACCCTAGAAACTCAACATCCCCTATTTCCTCCTATAGTCCCTTATAGACTCCAGCATTAAGGTTAAGGCATGGAATTCAGATCAACTGGCTCACCATGGGTTAATCAAAATCTTAGTGGAAGAAGCCCTCCATACATTCAAACTCCCTATAGCATGGGAAGTCTTCTGAAACATGACAGCAGAAGATGACATAAAGGCCCTCACCTATGATATCAGTCCTTCTGACAGTGAAGAAAAAGAGCAGAAAGGGGGGATAAGGTGAAGAAACTGATGACTCAACAGGACAAGAAAGGTAGGAGGAAGAAACTAAGATAGAAGAGGAGAAGGGTGAAGAAACAGAGCAAATAGAGAAAGAGAAAGAGACAAAGGGAGGAGAAAAAGAGGCACCAGAGGTAAAACAATGAGAAGGGTCCCCTGAGACTCTGGAAAGGGAGGCAGCAGATGCCATCACTACCCCAAGCACACCAATTAAGCCAAAAGAAAAGAGAAAAAGGTAGGCCTCCATGTATTTCAAGGCTAGGAAAAGCACAAGGATCAAAACAGGGAAACCTCAGCCATCTTCAATAGTGCCAATTACAATTGAAGATTCACCCTCTATCAAAGGGGAAGAATCTCCTTCCAAAACACCTATCACATATGAAAGAGGGACTCCTAGATCTTCCACTTGGAAGGAGAAAGTGAAACTATAGGACCCAAAAATAGTCCTATAGGAGGCTCAGACAGTTCTACAGGAGACACTGTCAAAATTACAGGAGACCCAACAGCTTGAGAAAAGAATAGAAGAACAGCCAAAGGGGAAGGAGGAAGCTACAGAGCTACAAGAACCTGATCCCCAGCCCAGCCTTGCCTCCTATTACCATGTTCTTGAAGGAGGTAGGATAATTCCACAAACATTTGCAATTCCACTATTCTTTGAATTAGAAAAGGAAAGAATAAGAACACATCAATGGATGCAAATAGCCAAATCCAAGGGAGTTGATGATGTTGGCCATATGGAAAATAAAATTAGAGAAATGGGTAGAGAGTCAAGTGTTGTCAGACATATAGAAGCAATTGCAAGAAGCCAATTGGAAATTGAAAATGAATTGCTAAGGAGGCAACTAAAGGAGAAAGAAACCCAACTGACATGCATGGCTAGCTTATCCATGGTGGAATTGCAGTGTAGAACACCAGCAAAATCCTATGCCTTATATCTCAAGGACCAATGGCTACAATTTCAGAACAAGACTTTGGCACAAAGAGGCACAATGCCTTTTCAATATTATAGGTAGTTTATGGACTTGTTTGACGAAAGCACAACAAAAGATAAGGCAAATATGGTATAATTTTACCTGCATAATATGGCCCTCACAGACATGAATGTGTGGGATCCCAATGCTAGGCTAGGGAACCTACAACTAATGGCCATGGCCCCATGGATGAACCATGAAGAGTTGAGGGAAACAAAAGTAAAAAGGTTGATGATAAGAGGGCAGAATGAGACATTAATGATCAGAGCTGAGCCATCAGATCCCATGGCACTCATCAATACACACTAACTTCTTGCCAATAATCCTCAGATTTCCCCTAGGTATATAAGTGATCAAGCACAAACCATTGCACATTTTGAGGACATGGAAAGGCTAATTGGGGATGACTGTGTGCATGCATGTATAAGGATATGGAACACCTTACCACACAGTTTGAAGATTAGGGAATATCATTCCCCCATGAGGATGAAGGAGGCACTAAAGAGAATTCCAATGTACAAACACTCCATGCAGAGGTTGCAGGTCAACTAGATTGGCCTCAAACTGAGCCCCCCGCTGTTGTTAGGCATGCTAGAAGGAAGAACATAAGAAGAAGAGCATAAGCAGTGGGAAGAGATAGACAGAAAGGTAGGCTTCTATGACAAAGAAGAGGAAACAACATCAGAAGCTTGGGATGCTAGAGAGGCCACCAGGGCCATAAAAGATGAGGAGATGGACTAAGTTGCTCAGAGGATGAGCAACACCTTCAATAGGGGGTGATGATGAGCCCCATAAATGGGTAATTATATGGGCTCATTTTACCTCCTAACATAGTCAAATCAACCATTCTCTTAGCTTATTGTATGTTTTTTTTATTATATTTATGCTTATGGAGTGAGTTGAGTTAGTTATGATGCCATGTGGTCTAATGTGTGTTTAATGCAACTTATTGTTGAATTTTGAAGCCAAAGTCAAAGATTCAGTGAATAAATGGTACCAATAACTCGAAGTGGACAAAGGAGAGGACTTATAGGAGGGAATCCCCCTCATTTATTACTCCCCGCTTTGAATTCCCCTTCATTTAGCTCAGAGTACAAACAACCAAATCAATGCACTAGGAGGTAACCGAGCAAGTGGAGGATAACTAATGATTATCTCAAGTTTTGGGAGCCAAGACTCCTTGATTTTAAGGAAGTTGTTGGTAGCTTCAGTTGTATAAGTAGAGAGGCTTAGGGCCTCACTAGGGTTGGATTTTTGTTGGATTTTTGCTGCAATATTGCTTATGTAAACTCTGCTCAACTTTGAGCTTATTTTTGTGACAATTTCATGTAATCTTGTCATTGTTTTGATAATAAAGATGGAATACTTTTTGAGCTAGAAATGAGTTACCTCAGAGGGCTGAAGCTCTTGAGTTAGGGCCCAATCCAAGTATCCAAGCTTCTCTTTATTTATATTTATACGCTTTGTTTCAGTTTGTAGATTAGTTGTTGTTTGTTGTATCTCTTTCATGGTTAAGCATAGGTTGCTTTTGATGGTTTAATAGTTTTCTTCCATTTATGCTTTCTATAGAAATTTAAGTAGTGATAAAAAGAAGATTCAAAAGGCTAGCAACAATGCCTTGGCCTCTCTTCCTCCCTTTGGGACCATGAATTGACGCAAAGACCCTCATGCTGCCCCAAAAACACAGATTTTCCTCATTCATAGGACTTCTAGTGTTTGCAGTTTGTTAGAAGGTTAATGCTTTGCTTTAGATTTTTTCCACCAGGCTCACTTCTTTATTTGCAATCAATCTTCTCCCATGCTTTCTTTCTTGTAGCATTTCTCAGCATTTGCTTTCATATATCAAAGTTTACTTGATGCAAAAACTCTGTTTTTAGATACACCTATTTCCTTGCTTACTTAATCTCATTCGTTGCCTATCAGTTTTTTATGCAGCAAATATCTTCTAATAGTAGGCCAGCCTATCAACCATTCCATTCTCCATCTGATCCATGCCCTACAAGTCACCCAACTATCCCCTCAATTTTGCCTTAGTTTCTTGCATTTTCCATATAACTCCTTCTTCTCTCCTTAAGTAGATCCTATCATATTTCTCTCTCCTAATGATTCTTGGTGGACTCTAGGTGCCCTAACACTTAATTCCAACCTTCATGAACCTTTTCCACCCACTCTCACAGCCCCCAAGTAGCCAAAACTGCTCTCGGCCTCCTCTTGTAGACCTCTTGTAGATCCCCTATGTCCTCCTATAGGTTTTCTTGTAGGCTTTCTTTTGAAGGCCGAGTGTAGGAAAAGCCTTCAGAAGGTCACCTAAGACCTCATAGGACCCATCCACACTATCCTACATCCTCTCATGACCCAAATTTTCCCTTCAATCCTACTTATTCGCTGCCACCTTCACCCATAATAAAATACAAGCATGTAAAATTCACATAAAAATACATAGAAATCCAAAAAGATGTTTTTTCTCATTTACTTATAGAAATATCTTGAGTAGATGTTGTTTACTTCCTTGATTAAGTAATGGCATTCATTTCATGGTTTTCATAGTGCTTTCTACAAAAGTAGGATTAGTTGGTTAATTAGGGTTTACTAGGTTTGCTTTACATTTCAGTCTTCCTTTTTGCAAGTAGAATAGCATTAGTAGAGTAATCTCTCTCTTTTTCCTTTCATTACATATAGAGCTTCTTCTAGAACCCATAGAAGTTGGCTTGAGCCCCTAGTGATCTTGCACTGGTTGACCAAGTGACAACCTGTAGTAAGAACTAGTACTTGTGCAAATAGCACCATCGCTTCCAAGTTTGTTAAGAACTACCATGTTGATAAGAGTAAAGTAGGCAGCCCAGGAGTTGCAGCATTATTGCTACAATACTAGTGCTCACCAGGAGGGGGAAGGTCAAATATACCCATTAAGGAAGAGTACATCCCAACTCCTAAATTCTCTATAGGTTGACAAGGATTATCCACCAATGGAATAGTAGAATCCGAAGTTGCACGAGAGTCACCTAGAGAATAATCTAGCTGATCAACTTTAGCAATTATCCCCTCATGAAGAAAATAGAGGATGTAGAATAAACATGAAACTATGGCATCCATATCATAAATCCAATTCCTTTCTAAGAGGAGGTTGTAATCTAGGTTGGCATCAACGATTTCTACCTCAATATTACCGACCTTTCCTCCAACACATATAGGAAAGTTCGGGATAATTCCATGTGGCCTATGTAAATGTCCATCAAATGCTGTTAAGAGAGTTGGTGAAGGAACAGTTGAAGGTGATCCAATGGCCTTCCAACATGACATTGACATCACACATATGGAAGCTCCCTCATCTATAACTGTATGAAAAATATTGGTTTTTCGGTAAGTAGACTTTATCTGGAAATCCATATGGTGAGGGAGTCTCTTTTTGACATTGAACATATCAAAAGTGAGCACTAAAGAATTATTTTGATCTACTGCCCCGATTTTCGAAAGCAAAGCACTTCTTTGAGCAGGACATGACTGGAGTACCTCCAATGTAGACATAGCACAAGGACTTTGAGCCAGATCTTCTATAACCGAGTAGTTCTGGGCTGCCCTAGCATTAGGATTAATAGTTGAGCACTTTTTGGAACCTTTCGATATCCGAGGTATAGACTCAACAGAGGGTCACTCAATATGAAGTGGGTCTGTAGTTTCGGGAACATATTTAGCCTTAGATGTTTTTGTTTCACCATAATCACGTGCTCGTGTGGCAACGTCGACATGAGAGTTCATCACATAAGCATTTGAGGAATTTTCCCCTTCCTAGTTGCCCCCTACGGAGGTACCATCTTTCGAGTTTGCGCTAGCAAGTAATAGTTGCCCTTAGGGAAAAGGGTTAGTCAGGACATATTGGGAGCTAAAGGACCCTTGCTGCACTAAAAAGTGTTGAGCATCTTGAATCTTAGGGTAGAGGTGAGTCAAATGATCTCCATTGGATAACTTGCATGGAAATTTAAGCTTTTTCTTGGACTCTTTTCTACCCTCACCGGCACCGTTGCCAGGCTTGTTCACATTACCCTTCCCTTCTTGGTTCTTCTTCTTACCTTGTCCCTTCTTCTTCCCATTGGATTGTTGATTTCCATTGGGGTTAGTAGCCTGGACAATGTATATGGAGGTAGGTTGGGAGGGTGAAGGTGTAGACAGTGCTGCCTGGTTAGAAGAAGCAGTTTGTAGAGACAACTGCTGCAATTGGTTCAAAAGGTTCACCGTATTTGTGTCAATTGATCCAACTATACCATTGGCGTGAGGGCTTGGCTTTGGTTGGATAAATCAACCCTGGATCTAGGAGCACCAGGTAGGATTTTTTGAAGAATCCTAGACTAAGAATATATCAGTTCTAATTGCTGGGCTAAAAAAAAAGCCTTCTCTTTCGAATAAACACCAGAAAGAGAAACATCCTTTGAGATCTTGGGTTGTAATGATTTGAGAAACCATTCGAGATGAAACTCTGGTGGAATTTCAGCTTTGATAAGCCTTCTTCTCTATCTCCATCCCTGGATATGATCCAAAATGTGAGTTGTCGTGTCTTGATGAAAGTTGGCCAGAAGCTCAGTTCTGGCTTCATAGCGGACAGGCAACCAAAAATGGTTCAAGAAAATATTAGCCAAATTAGTGAAAGAAGTATAGGTGACCCCTGGAAACTCTATATACCATTTGAATGCATTCCCGGTTAGGGTCCACTAAAATAACCTCAACCTGATCAAATCATCTATCAGAGAGTTGGATGAGCACCATAAGTGGAATGTAGTCACATGGTCTCCCGCCTCTTCACCATTCTTCCCTTCAAATTTTGGCATATTCAATGGAAGTTTAGCTGGGATAGGAGGCCAAGCTAGATTGTACCTAATTGGATCATTTGTTAATTTAGTTAAGTCTAGAAAATTAAGCGTGGCCAAAAAAGGAAGTCATGGAGGACCTTGGGAATTCCATCTGGAATGGGCGAGGTTCCCAAAGGTCTGAAAAGGATTACCCAGATTTTGAAAGGCACCATGTTTCCCAAAGTAACTCATAGAGCCTACTGAACCAAAGGGTGATCCTTGTGGTCTAGCAAAATTCAGAGTTTTACCAACTCCTATCGAAAATCCTCCGTAACCGGTGAAGTTACCCCCTAACGAAGTATTAAAAGGAGCTGACAGCCCTTGATAAGGGTTCCATGCATTAGCAAAGGGTGAAAAACTTTGAAATGAATTAACTGAAGAATACGGCACGTTCCCTTGTTGGCTGAATAATTGATTCCCAGCTCCTATCCCACTAACCATAGGGTTTGTCCAACTCTGAAAGGGGTTATTACCTTAACTTGTAAAAGGAAAAGGCATTGACCCTACTGTCAGATTGGAATGTGGAATATGACCACTTCCAAATGGGAAACCTTGAAAGGAAGCCGATCCACTCATCATGGATGTAGAGGCAGTTGATGGCATATTCAAAGGAACCGAAGTAATACCTTGAGAGGGCATTCCAAAAGGGAAAAATCCAAAACTGGATGCATTAGCTTGAGAACTTCCACTCGTCGACGGAATGGAAGTAGACCTGATGTGCTGGGAGTGTTAGAAGGGATGGAAATAGTTCCTCCCCCTTTTACAGATATAGGAGTCTGCATGCTCGCAACACTCGTCATGGATGCCATGCTTCCAACAGTGGTCATCGAAGGGATAGATGTATGTGGACCTGGGCTCGAAGGCCTGTGAGTCATAGTTCCAACGTATAACAAAACATTTGTATGATCAGGAGGGAGAGGAGAATTCAGAGCCAAAACTGACTCTGAAATCTCTTCTACTTCAATACTATCTTCCGAATGGAAGAGTACTTGAGAAAGAACTGGTGTGTTCCTCTCTAACTTTGTACTAGTACCAAGTCTATCTTGTGAACTAATGCCCCCAAGCAGAGGATCAATCTCTGATGTGCCTACTGCCACTGGTTGGAAACCACTGGCAGAATCGCTCCTACACCTTCTAGGAGAAGGCTCTGGACTCGTAGGTGAAGGCCCACGAAGTCTCCAAGACCATCGAGATAGTCGGTCAGCCACTTTGAATTATTTTACAAAATCCACTTAAAGACTCAAGAAAATTAAAAAGCTAGGCCAAGTAGGAGCACAAAACACTCACTAAAATGTCCCTAAAGATATCAACAATCAAACAACTTCCAAGTATTTCCGCTCTAGTTGATTAGGTCCGGACACAAAAATACAAGAAAGTTAATAATAAGGGCCTTCAGAAAATACACTGGGGTAATTACGCTCCAGGCCTACTACCAAAGGTATTAGAGGTAGTTATGTTGACTTCCAAACAATAGCCTTTGCTGTTGCAAGCCCCCAAGCTTCGCAAGGGTGCAATCCAGAAGTATTATTGAATGTGATACAACATCAACCTCAGGTACCATGGGATTCCCCTTTGCAGCGACCTGTGTGGATCCTAGGATAGGTAACTATGGTCACCAACTCCTATCAGAAGCAGGGCGGAATAGTCGTGAGGTAGTACCTGATAAGTAAGAGAGGGGGTATCTCTCGTCCTTATCTTCACTAATCCTCATGATTTACTCCCAGTCACGGAGCTTTCCCGGTCTCCCTAACGCTATTGGATTTCGCTCTTTAATCAAACTTCTATGTTTTATAATTTAGAGCGGATTTGGAGAGTTAACTCTCCTCTCGCCTAATCCAAGGCCCTAATAAACCTAAACTTGTTGGTGTATTCTGATGACAATACAAAATTTCTAGTTTATTTTATTAAGCGCTTGATTTTTAATGGTTGTTATTTTAAGTCAAGGGTATAAATGGAAATGAAACCTATGGTGTTTGTCTGACGCAAAAGCAATCAATGAAAAACTAACTATATGAATGCAATCATTTGTTCTTCAATGAAAAGAGATCTCTACGTGGGTTCTACAAAACTTCTATAAAGCAAAAAACTTTTTCTTTTCTTTTCTTAAAACACACTTCACACATACAAAAACTAAAAAGACTATTGATGCTTTAATAATGCAAAACTACCCTAATGCAAGGTGTAAATGAAGATGCAAGATCTTAAATTACTCTAAAAAGAACAAAAACAATTGTTTATAACTATTAATAAGCCAACTTAAGTGTTTGAAAAGAATACAAATTTTGAATACAAAATCCTCTCCAAACAAGAAGGACAAATCCAAAAAGATCACAATTCACTTTCAAAAAATCAAAAGAAACCAAAGTCAAACTTGGCAAAAGAAGACAAAAAAAATGTTTTTAAAGATCTTTTATTTTTCAAGAAGCACTGAAAACAACCTTTCGAAAGCACTCTAAATGCCACTTAAAATTGAAAGACCGAAAGAAGAGCACAAGGAACCTTTGCAAGTTACAAATTCGACAACGAATGAAAACATGAACAAAAGGGCTTCAACTTGTACTAAACAACCCAAACAACAACAAAGAGCTTGACAAACTGACCAAGAAGTCAGGAAAGAAATACTTTCAAATTCGTCAAAAAAAGGACTTTCAAAAAGCAAGAAAAGGTATAAGGCCACAAAATGACGAAAATCAAAGCAAGTAGACCGATAACCGAGCTTGACACTAATATTGAAAACAATTTTCTATTCTAGAGGACCAAAACAATCAAGAACCCCTGTACGAAGTCTTGTGTGCAAAAAATCAAATCTTAAAACTCACTCAAAAGCAAACCTAGGCCAAATACTTTCAAAGCGAAAGAGATTTCAAAACAGTAAGCTCGCAAAATAATAAAATTATCTAGACAAAAATTGACCACTCAGAGACTAAACAGACCAAGAAACAAATCATTCTGGGTATAGAGATTTGAAAAAACAATGTGAAAAATGGTATACGCAACTGTGTTCAAGCATAGAGGCATGTACATGTGCTTTTGATAAAGGAAACTCGTGTATATGCGGGTTCACTTCATAGAAACTATCGTGTGTATGCTACTGTAAACAAACTAAAGTGCGTATACAAAGCTTTGCAAGAAAAATAGAAAACAAAGCTGGAAAAATAGAAAACAAAGCTAGATCAAAAACATCAGACTTAAGGTCTAAGATTCTACTGGACCAAATAATATTGTCACAGCAAGTAAACAAAGAACTGAGCCCTAACTGACACTAAACAACCCAAACTAGGAATAACAAGATTGTTATCCCTAGTGGAGTCTCCAATTCTGTTATGGGAATAAGTACCCTAGGGCTTTGGGTTGGAACCCCAATAGGGCAAGAGCAAACTACATTAAGAAACACTCATACAACTCAAGAAAAATTCTTAAATAAACAAACCATGTGAGAGCGACCATACCCAGATGTCCTTCGTTCAGGTAGATCCTGTAGGGTTCAGACCCTCTGCAACTCCTGATGTTCTCCAAACCTGAAAATTATTCAATTTGAACATAAATAGCAGTATATAGATAAAGCATTTTAATGAAAGTAACTTTGTATCATATAAGCAAATGATTAGTTATACATCAAAATAACATTCATATATGAGTTACAACAGTATCTGATGCATAAACACAGTTAATCTCGAAAACAAGAGAGCGCTTCTTTTTATTGTAGAAAGCTATAACTAACACGGAGAGAATTCACCTGAGTCTTCTTCTTCTAGCTCCAAGAGGAACTGTCCTCAAGATCCATCTAGTCCCAGTCTTCAATAACCTCCTTCCATAACCAATACCATGATATCTCAAGCAAGAGGGAGAATATCAACAATCAAGGAAACAAGAGTTTCCTGAAACTTGGGGAAGTGCTTGAAGCACAGGGATACTTCAGACTCAGTTAGGGATAATCTCAGTATAATAACTCTATGTCTTCTCTTCCTTAAGGCCTTCCCATATAAGCCTATTTATACTCCTCCCAATTAGTTTTTTAGTGGGGAAACAGTTGGGCTACGGGAAATAGGAGGTAATCAACAGGTAAAAACCGTGAAATCCACCCATAATTAAGGAAATTTATTTTTTTTAAGTGTTTCAACATATATACGTGGGTTGGGTATTGACTAACCCACATGTACACACTTTTATCTCAGGGAAAAGTAGCGTACAAGGAATAAAACACTATTTTTAAAATATTTGGACCAAGTCTAGAAGGAGGGGTTTCCCTAGGCCATAAACCAAGCATCAAATACCAAGGGTGGTAAATGGTGCTATAACAATTATGACTCCTATTGGTATAGGAACCTGATAGGTACCAAGTTGCATGTATGATTCCTTGCTAGTTTTGGCATGCATGGCACATGCATGTCGTTTCTTGGTTATGATTGATACTGGATTTCCTAGATTGATAGTGGTTTTTCCTAGCCTTTCCATTTCCTGGATAGCCATGGTGTTGTGGGTTTCTTTCATTTTTTTTCCTAGTTGGTGCTAATGTTTCTTATGGCTATGGGTTGAGTTATTATTTCCTGGAGACTTGGTTGGAAAAACGCTATGGAAGCCATATAAAAACTTGGGTTGAGTTACTAGTCCTAAAATCCTTGGTTGGAAAAACACTCTAGAGCCCAACAATAGTTGTGGGTTGAGTTACTAATTCGAGAAGCCTTGGTTGGAACAAACGCTTTGGAGCCCTGTACAACCTGGGTAGGGACTGATTTGGTGATGGTTAGTGATGTCCTATAATGAAGTGGAATAAATTGTTGAGGGTTGAGGTGGTTTGGCCTCTGGAAGCCCTTAATTAGTGTTCTTGGTTTATTCAATGAGATCCCACATTCATGCTTGGAATATGGTGTGGGGGTGATTGGCTGAAAGAGATATTTGGTTCAGCCCAATCTATGATCAAGTGGTATGTGTAAGTCGCTAACTTGGTTGGATTTGCATATGTTAATAAGATCCCTTTTCCTTTGGTATTTTCATGAGAAAATGTGCTTATCATTATGTGTTTTTAATAGTTGTTTCATCATTTATATATCTTTGGATATTTTCTAGTTATGCCCATGTTTTATGATAATCGTGATGTATGGCTCTCATCATATTTTGGTTACTAGATGAAATAATAATGAATGAATGACCCATTAGATAACAATGTAGCTATTGGGAGGATATATTAATCCTCCGTGATGATTCTCAAATATGTATGAGATCCCTATATTCAGATCTCTTGTTATGACTTATAGATTTCATATTTATGACATGTTTGACAAAATTCCTGTCATGGCTAGTAGGGGTCAAATCGAGACCTTGGTAAATTGTTTGCATTAGTTAGCTTATCCAGGTGCTAGTTATCTTTTCTAGAAATTTCATGAAGTTTTGGACAGTGGCCTGAGTCCTAGCCCTGAAAAGGTGGCACAAAATCTGGGGTTTTTGGCACAGAATTTCCTGAAAAAGGCCATAGTCACATACATGCCTTGCTGTGGTATCGAATAGAAGGTCTCAATCATATGCATGGCTTTTCATGTGAGCCACTAGGGGGTCTAGATCAACAAACATCAAGTTGTCTTAGGGGTAGGGCACCTGGAAGGATTGGTTGCCTCCTAAGGGTTTCGTAGCTCCTAAGGAAGGTCAGATTGGTCTTGTCTTATCAGTTCCACTTCCTTAATTGTACTTGGGGATTTGAATCATACCATAATAAGTATTCATCACATGTTACCCCAATGGACCAGTTAGCTTGGGTAAATGTGGGAGGATGGTGTTACGATTAATGGTTTGGTAGTTTTCCATTACATCAATGTGTTGACACTTCATATTGACCCAACTGTGCCAAGTGGCCCCAAGTAATAGTATCAACGGTTCCATCATGCCCTTCATCCAAATATTTCGGTGTCCAGGGTCTAGGGTGATGTCATATATCGTCACTCTACTTATGTGGATGGGGTTCCACACATTGTAACCCTGGAGACAGTTCTTGGTTGTGAGGGAACTAAAGCCCACAACATCCACACAATTGATCAATATTTTAAAACATGTGGACAGAGGAATTAACCATGAGGGCTTGCAACAAATCTTCTAGTTCTGAAATCTATCTTTAAAACCAAAATGACCAAGATAAGTGAGGTTTGCATGGTTTTATATTAGAAAATGGCTAGAAGAAAGGTGAATATGAGTAGGATTTTATAAATAAGGTAATTAAGAATCTGAGTGCTAACCCTGTAGAAAGAGAGATGGAAAGGGAAGAAAAACTATTGGTGAATTTGTAGCACGATGGAGTGCACATTAAGACTATTTAAATATGAAAGTGAACACCATTCAAGATAAATTCACATCCATAACTTAAAAATTCCGTAGATTCATTACACTCATGCTGACAGAGGAAAAACAATAGTGAAATAATGAAAAAAACAACAAGGAAAACATCTCTATAATTACCCCCAAAAATGGAATCAAAATGGTCTTTTATTCTTTGATTTCAGAGAGTTTTCTTCATTACAAAAATGATCATGAATCCCAAGCACCGAACCCCACAAAAATTCTTTCTTAGAATTTTATTTCTGGCTTAGGCTTAACTGTGAAAATTAGATATGGAACTAATTTCATTGACAATTTCAAAGTTCTTGGCTATTTTTTTTAATAATAACAATAATTGTAAAAATATAATGTTTTAATATTATATATAATATTAAAACAAGCTCTTCTTACAAAATTAACTCTCAACTCCCATTATATATTTGAGCTTTCAACTTGAGGTATAATACGTTGTTAATATAATAAAAGCATATGTGGGCCCAAATTCGTCACCCACATATAAACTGCTTGTGGTTTTAAAAAACAAGACACCACTCTCAGGGGCACTCAGGTATTTTTGAAAATTGGGGAGGGTGACCTCGGGAGCAATCTTGGCCATTGACCTGTAAATAAGTGGTTTGGCCAAACCACTTCCTATGAGACCCTTAGTTTTATCTCTCGTGCACTTTTACCTCCAAAGATCTCATTGATCTTGGGTACAAAATTATGCGAGCCATTGATTTCTTTTGCAAGATGGTCGCTCTTTCTGAGGTTCATTTCCTTTTTCCAAAATTCTATGCACTCACTACATTGTAATTGATAGGTTGTTGAACAACACTTGTAACTTAGAACTACCATTTGTGAAATGCCCTTTTAACTACTTCTCCCTCGTAACTTTTGTCCCTGTGGAGGAAACCTCTCAAAATCTGTTTCCTAGATGGAATTAAGTATAATGTTCCTAGGTTGACTGTGGAAATCAGAGCACTACAATCTCTGTCTTTTCAGATTAACCCATTTGTTTGACAAGTTGTGAGGGACTGTAGTCTCTATCACTATTTTGTTATGTTTCCCTACCAATTTGTTATTTTCATAAATCAGTGAACAACTGCAACACAAATAAAATCTCCATGATTTATTAGCTTGAAAAAATGATAGTATCTTACTTATGAGCTCTGAGGTTGAATATATTTGATTGATCCTCGATGATATTTGAGATCCTCCACTTGAATTTCAAGTATCTTTTTCCTCTTTTGAGCATCTATCTGCATACTATTGGTGTCCGAGTATGAATGTTGTGATTCAACCCTTTACCACATTAATATGTCAATTTGGGGTCGTTTATTATTACAAGGGTATCATGCACTATATATGCAGGGCCAATTTCATAATCCAACAATTGATCAGGAGTTCAATTAATTAATTAAACATGCAATCTGAAATAATAAATAGACTATAGCAGCATGACGACTCACATAATCAACTGTAACAACAATACATTTCACAACAGCACGCTAACTCTCACAACAAAAAGGAAATAAAATGCATAACTAAAAATAATACACACATAAACACACAGGCACAACACCTGATCAGGAAAGTGGGCCCAGCTCCCTGGTTAGGGCTATTCTTAACTCACACATTCACAAAGGAGATCAGAAAGCTGGAATTTGCATTAATATCAAAAGTGACTGTTACATAACTTAGAGATATCTAGCTAAGCCCGACTTCCATCTACAAATCCCCTTTTATACAATTACATCTTTGAAAGCCCTAAAACCATGGTGGTTGTTCACCTAAAATTACATGATATATGTAATAGAAAAACTAAATCAAAAGATAGACAAAAGGAGATTTGCAGCAGTTGCACTATAACAGCTACAAGTTAACAATAGTACCACCAGCTTTGGTAATGAATATTGACCATGTGGCTCCAAATCTACACAATTAACAAGATTAGCATCCATTTGGTGGTGATTCCTCAGACTTAAACATAAATGACTAAATAACTTGTGAAACAGGACAAGGGTTATACCTATAGGGCTTTTAGGCACAAAATAGATGGTATGGAAGTATAATTAGCAAAAAAACAAGGTTAAAATATAAATAAAACAAAGTAGTTTTGGCCCCCAACTTCTCCACCCAACTGAATTTTATGCATGTCCTCATGCTGTCCATCATCGTCGCAAGTCTGGGTTCACCTAATTATGTTCAACATGAAGCTGGGCAAGGTCATACTTCTCGGCCATCTCAGTACCAACTAGTTTGTATCCTCAAGTTGTTAAAACATCCTTCCACCAGTCATTGTTCACCTTGTAGGCTGGGGTGTATGTGTCAGCATGTAGCAAAGAAGTGGAAATTGAAACCTATGACCTATCGAGTGAACCCCAGAGGTTTATAGACAAGCCATATAGTGTGGCACCATTTCTAATTACATAGCATAATTGTGGGTTCAAAAAGGCTCTTTGAGTCTTACTGCAGAGGAGAATAGCATCCACCTCCTTTGATAGACATCCTTAGCCTCTTCCTGACAATAAACTATTTGAGTGATGCATAGCTGTATGCATCATTTCTGCGTTGCAAGCATTTGTTCCTTCTTCCCTTCGAGTTTTAGAAAAGTATCATGTTTATTAAGGATACTATCAGACTGGCAGTGTTCTCTCCGAAAAAATAAAAACGAGTGGCTTGGTTGGCCTCAAAAGTACCAAAATCCTTTTTCCACCTGACTTGATTAACAATATAAGAGGTGAATGCTATGAGTTGGATGTCTCCCACATAAGGAGAAGGATTAAAAGTTTGATCATCCTTCAAGTAATAGTCATGCATATAAAGTTCACAAAGAAGATGCTGGTCTAGAATGTAATGCACTCTCATGATCTAAAGGAACTGCATTGAGTCTTCAATCTTATGACTAATTTCATGGAATATACTCTTCAGACAAAATAAAAGAAATTGTTCATGCAAGAACAGTGTGTAACTGTGAGCTGGAGGGCGGTAAGCAAGTACCTGTTGTGCAATATGAAATATTTCTTCCTTATCTGTCTTCATCATGCACACATCTTCTTCCAACTACGCAATTATTCTCTGTTGTTTCTCATGATTCCTCCTTTCTCTATATTCCCTATCAATATAACCATTGACTACCCTTGCTACTTGCTCTCTAACTATCTTGATTCCCTTCTGGTGATCTTCTATCGAGATAGATCCTTGTTGTAAGTGCGTGGAAATTTCCTACCATTTTTTAGTTTCAATAGTCAAGAAGAACTCCCTAATTTTAAATAAACATTCTATTGGCTTAGTCTGTGTCATAGCAGAAGTGGTAGGAGGGTCTTTGGCTTGGGCTGCTACGGGCTCTTCTACTTTATTTGAAAGTACATCTTTGAGGATTTCAATATTTCTCCTATATCTTAGTGCTTTCCTCTTTAATCGACAAATCCTCTTCCTCAGCCAAATATTATCAATCTTCAACTGCATGTTTTCATTGAATTGGGACTAGTATCTCTCCTTAAAGGAGGACTTTCACTGTGTTATGTAGTCAATTAATTCTTGTTTAATGGCGATTTCTCCCACCGGTTCTGTGGCCAATATGGAGCCTAGTGGATCCTAAGCATCTATGTCAACGTGTTCCTCCTTAATTCTTACTTCCTCAACCTGTCCATCAACTCAAATTTCATCTTGCGGTTCTAAAATTATTACATCTGGAGGCTCCATATTCATGAATTTTGTCTCTGTCATCTGCTTATCAATTACAACAACATCCTTCTCAACCCCTCTAAATTGTTCTGGGACTGTCATGGCTGGAATTTCGACACTCACAACATCTTCCCCCATCATCTTTGTTCCAGCTAGAATAGTATCTTGTTTGCCTTTGTTTAATGACCCCGAGGCCTCCACAGTTTGGGTTTCAGTATTCAAAGAATGTTACCCTACCATTTGTATATCGTCTTGTGTTGGAACTGTCTTTTCTTCTTGAAATTCAGCTTCAATCAGTGGGTCCTTTTTCTGAGTTCCTGTATCATCCTAAAGGATGTCGCCCTCAATACTCTGTTTCTGTACTTGATGATTTATTGCTAGACCTTGAGCTGCCTCATATTCTTGTAGCTCATTCTCAGCACAAGTCTCTTTCACCACTAATTCTACACGACTGCCCATATTCACAGCTTCTGTAACTGAGGACTCCCAGCACTTTTTGAGAACGGTGAGCAAAATGCGCCGTAAACTGTAAACTTTTCATTAAGAAAAGTGGCATATCTATCGAGTAAACTGGGGCATGTCGATATCGCAGGGATGCTAGAATCTTAAAATGATGTTTGAACAGAATACAAAAACATCCTTCACAAGTGCAATCCAAAATAGGTGACTTCTCCCCAAGGATTTTGGTCATATCCCCTGCCCCTTTGACCTATTGTCTTGTTGACTTGCAAAAATACCTCTGGATATTTCGGTAATGGGGCCTTCCAAGAAAACCATTTGTAGCCCCCCTATGGCAATCCACTAGCAACTGCAATGGCCTCCTCTATGACCAGAACTCTTAGCCCCCATACCCTAGTGACGGAGGAGCATTCAAACCAATAAAATAATTGTACTTTAGTAGACATAGGGGGTCTTGTATTTTAAGGACGTTGGGTTCCTATGTTTCGAATTAACGTAATTATTAAGGGTTTTGAGTGATTTTAATGAGAAGAGGATTTAATTGAATATTGTGAGGCATAATTGTAAATGTTATCGAATGTAGGAGAATATGAGAGATTTAGGATAGTTGAGTATTGAGAGGTTTGAGAATTAATTGTAAAACTCATATTAGGAGTCACTTCATGAATTTATGGATTAGAGAGGAGTTTTAGGAATGAGGAAGAGATTTAGGAATTTTGTTGAGGAGTTTATGGATCTAAACTAGAAATTGGTTTTAGATTCCCTTTGTATAAATGAAAGCCTAAAAGGCATGATCAGAAGTTAGTCAGTGGTTAGAAAGTTAAAGGCTAGATAGATAGGTGAGATAGGTTTGATTGTAAGCCTATGGGCAGAGTGTAAACCAAGGCCACTGATATTAGAACATCAAGCCAGAGAGACAGAGATTTCATTCTATAATTGTTGTTTATGTTTATAGATACAAAGATTGATTCGAATCTGTATAAATGTGTATTTCGTGTGTTAGATGATGAAATATGTGTTATTAGAGATTTACATAATACGAATATATATATGTAGATTCGAGGAGAATACATAGAGGATGAGAAGAGACAAAGGATCGTAAAGGGAATAGAACCCAATTAGAGAACCTGAGTGATGTTATGGAATGCTTGGGAGTAAGAATTCACAGAGTTAATTCAAGTGGAAGTGAATTGAGAAGTGGAAGAGTGAAAGGCCGAAACCTTTGAAGAAACCCAAAAACCACAGAAAACTGAAGAAATGGCGAAAAATCTAAGTGAAGTAGAAGAGTGAAGAAATGAAGTATCAGTGCACAGTAACCGTTGGATCTGGATGATCAACGGTCAGGATTAAATCACATCGTGGAAGAGCGCGGAAGATAATCAGTGAATAAGTGGTTTCATAATAGGAAATGGTTTTTTGGGTTGAGAATAAGTGATAAGTGGTATTGAAGGGTGAGCACCCAATTCCACTTATCGAGCGACACATAGCAGTGAGGAGGAGAGAGGAAACTGATTTATTGGGTTGTTAATCCTCGTGCTTGTTGTGGACCTTGAATTAATGTCAACCGTCGGATCTGATCAAGGAAGATTAACGGTGAAGGATTGTCGTGCAAGTTCTTTGATCGGCGATCAGAAGTATTGGCAATCGGGCTTTGGGGTTTGGAGTGGCGCAACAGAAGAAAATGATAAGGGAGGACCTGATATCATTATAGGCGCAGTTGTATATGTTTTGAAATCTGATATTGCGTTAATCGCATATCGGGTGCATTAGAGGCCTGTATAATATGACCGCAGAGGAGCGATTAGTGATTGTGATAAAGGAGCATGCATCGATAACTATGAAGAGGTCGTATAAAAGGCAAAAAAGATATGTTTTGTGTATGATTCCTTTGTAAATGGGTTATAATGAATTAAGCATGGATATAAGGGTTCATGTGGTTAAATTATGTATAACCGAAACATAAAGAGGGGAAGGTTATATATATATGTGGATAAGGTTTAGAAGGGTGAATAAGTCCCAATATTAACATTAATGAAGGTTTGAGGGTTGATAAAATCCTGACACATGCATATTGAAGGAAGGGTTAGACTATGTTGGGTTTTAATCAAACATTCTGCATAGAGATTTATTAATGGGGCCTTAAACCTTAGTAAATGAAGATTTAACTCAATATAGAGTTAAAATTCCTGGGACAGACAGGATATGTGCATAAGCCATGCAGACTGTGGGTAAGAAGGGGTAACCCTACATCATTTCGTATCAGAGCATAATTGTGATTGAAACAATTGATAGCAGAATAGAATAAGGGAATTCTGTAGAAAAGGACTTAGAACAGAGATGTGTTTTAAGATGTGTATGTAGGTAAGGGAGATCAGATTTTAATCTGATAAATAGTAGGCACACAGAGATAAAGTGCATCAGAACTTGTAGATGCAAGAAAAAGAGGACAATCCATTCAAAGTACAGGTAAATGGTAGAACAAGATCATGCAAAGATCTTGAAGGTGAGATGACATGTTTTTTTTAATTTGATTTGAAGATTGGAGAATATGTGGTTTTTATATTATTGCACAGGTAGCAACATAAGGAGAACACCGTGATGTTGTTCCTTGAAGAAAGTGGAGATTCACTCGAATGTGAACCTGAAGAATCCAATTGAAGGTTGGACTAAGAGGATAAAAGTATTCTCAAAAGGAAACTGAGAAGTAAGCTTTTGAAATCTTG
This sequence comes from Pinus tabuliformis, assembly GCA_031772625.1. NCBI lineage: Eukaryota > Viridiplantae > Streptophyta > Pinopsida > Pinales > Pinaceae > Pinus > Pinus tabuliformis. The sequence goes on from CM062817.1 coordinate 336,756,136, forward strand.
GGATTGATCTTTGGCTTGAGTAACATTGATATGCAGGTGACATCATAAGGAGGTGAGAAGATTGCAACAACCTAGAGCGAGGAGTGCTCAATAAGTTCCAAAGGAAAGAACTAGAGAGATGCTAAAAGACTAAGCTCAAAGGAGAGAAGCTTAGTGAGGCATATATAGCAAGAAGAAGACTTGTTACTGCTGAGGTATCGTTGCAGCTCACAAAGGTAATTCCGCAAAGGATGTGGGTAGAATTGCCAAGGTAATGAAGGAAGCTGGTAAGACTTTCTAAGCAAAAGAAGAAGTGGTCAGAACCATGTATTTCATGGTGATTGAAATACAAGAGGACAATTGTGTTCTTAGAAGGTGCAGATGAGTTGAAGCCTAGAGGGAGCAGAGAAAAGTGCTCAAAGGAGGTTCCAGAGATAGAGAACCAAGTGCTTGCCAAAAGACCGAGTACAGAGGAAAGCTTGGTGAGGTAAGTGGCAGCAGGGAGGACTTGCTATTGTAGAGGCTTTAATGTAGCTCATAGTAAGTGAGTGAGGAGCTCACAAAGATAGAGAAGAAGATGGATACTGATATTCATAGGAGAGGTTTTGAAGATGACCACAACAAAAGAAAGGTGAAGAAAGATATTGTTGAGGGAAATGGAAAGAGGATAAGTGAAGAGGAGATTGACAAAGAGATTGTAGAGATGAAAGAACAACTCAATGTATTGATGATGATACTTGAGGAAAACCAGAGATTAGGTTGGGTCTTAAGGAAAAAGCTAGTGAGGTGGCATAAATTACAAAGGAGGCTACAAAAGAAGAGAAGTCGGTAGGTGAATATGAAATTAGTAAAAGAGATAATGAAGCTTGAATAGGTATTGGGTGTTCAATTGAGATCCAAAGAACTCAGAGAAGTTGAATTGGAAATGGAAGTATCCATTTGTGAACCAGAGCAGGGTGAAGTTCTAGGTGAAGAAGGAATTATTGATGATTTTCTGAATTACTGGACAAATGCAGACCAACAGGAAAAGATAAAACCTTGTATTGTTGAATCTAATAATTTTGATGTGATTATAGGTTTTGCAGAGGATGAGCAATCTTTTGAAGTTGTCAGAAGTATAGAAGATTATCTTTCAAATATAAAAACTCTAAAGTAAAGGAGGATGGAGAATGTCTCTTAAATGAGAGAAGCAGTGATTTATTGCAGCAGGAAGAATTTGATAATGCATTGATATTTGAAACTGTGACAACAAAAGAACAATTTCTTGTGGAAGAAGGAGATTAAATTTAGTTTGAAGAGCTGATATGTGAAGCAACAGTTGATACTATTGAACCTTGTGATTTTCAAACTGATAATTTAAGTATAAATGCAAGAATCATAAGTAATGATGAAGTACTTATGAATTGTCACAGAGAACTTGAATGGCTGGAGTATTTGCTAGAAAATTCAGAGTATGACAGTGTGATTGCAGAGAAAGGAGTTCAATATAGTGAACCAAGATAGAAAGACATCATTGAAGCATATGGTATGGAGGAAAGACTAACAAATAGTCTTGAGAATACTTTAGAGAATTATTTGGAGAATTCTTTAAAGAGGATGAATTAGCATATTGATGTACTGATAAAGGAGAAATCAGAGTAGCATACGGATGTGTTGCCAAAGGAAGAGGAGGCACTGAGGCCTTATGTTTTTTGTTTTAACAATTGCTTTGTGAGTGCAGGTTTAGTTGTAGATGCTGGAGGAATTTTGGCACAAATGAGAAACCAAATAAAGATGAAAGAAGAGGATTATGTGGAAGAATTTAATCCATGGAACAAAGATGTTAAATTTCTGGAGAGAATGCTGGAAAGTCAGGATTCAGTGTAGACAGAGATAATCTTGACAGAGGGTAAGGATGAAATGGAGGTAGAAAAAGTTGGAGTAAGAGTCCGAGCAAGATTAGAGGAACAAGTGAGGAACCAGCAACTACAAACTGAAAGTAACCAACAATAGATTGAAGAGTTAGTGGACAGTAGAAAAAACCTGAAACAAAGAGAAAGAGGAAGAAGAAAGTGGCAGAATATGGACTAGACCAAGGATGTGCTAGAGTCATAGATTGAAGAAATGTGGCAATTGATGATGAAGTAGTCCATATGGAGGATATTAACAGTAGGAGGAAGAATGATAAATCATAATTTGAAACTGATTGAAGAGAAGAAAATGAAATAGAAAATAGCAGACATATAGTAGCAACAAAGGTGCAGAGCTTTCAAAAAGTTACAAACTAAAGTTTGGGACCTTGGAGGTTTTATAACAACATATGAAGACACATGATCAAGAGATCATAAAAATTTTCTACTTTGGGAGTCTGATGCAGGAGCATTTAGCCCAAAAAAATCATTGTACTTTAGTAGACATAGGGGGTCTTGTATTTTAAGGAAGTTGGGTTCCTATGTTTTGAATTAATGTAATTATTAAGGGTTTTGAGTGATTTTAATGAGAATAGGATTTAATTGAATATTGTGAGGCATAATTGTAAATGTTCTCGAATGTAGGAGAACATGAGAGATTTAGGATAGTTGAGTGATGAGAGGTTTGAGAATTAATTGTAAAAATTATATTAGGAGTCATTTCATGAATTTATGGATTAGAGAGGAGTTTTAGGAATGAGGAAGAGATTTAGGAATTTTGTTGAGGAGTTTATGGATCTAAACCAGAAATTGGTTTTAGAATCCCTTTGTATAAATGAAAGCCTAAAAGGCATGATCAGAAGTTAGTCAGTGGTTAGAAAGTTAGAGGCTAGATAGATAGGTGAGATAGGTTTAATTGTAAGCCTATACAGGCAGAGTGTAAACCGAGGCCACTGATATTAGAAAATTAGGCTAGAGAGACAAAGATTTCATTCTATAATAGTTTTTTATGTTTATAGATACAGAGATTGAATCGAATCTGTATAAATGTGTATTTCGTGTGTTAGATGATGAATTATGTGTTATTAGAGATTTGCATAATACGAATATATGCAGGTAGAGTCGAGGCAGATACACAGAGGAGGAGAAGAGATAGAGGATCATAAAAGGTGTAGAACCCAATTGGAGAACCCAAGTGATGCTATGGAATGATCGGGAGTAAGAATTCACAGAGTTAAGTCAAGCGGAAGTGAATTGAAGAGTGGAAGAGTGAAAGGCTGAAACCTTTGAAGAAACCTAAAAACCACAGAAAACTGAAGAAATGGCGGAAAATCTAAGTGAAGTAGAAGAGTGAAGAAATGAAGTATTGGTGCACAGTAACCATTAGATCTGGATGATCAATGGTTAGGATTAAATCACATGGTGGAAGAGCGTGGAAGATAATCAGCGAAGAAGTGGTTTCGCAACAGGAAATGGTTTTTCGAGTTGAGAATAAGTGGTAAGTGGTATTGAAGGGTGAGCACCTGATTCCACTTATCGAGCGACACGTAGCAGTGAGGAGGAGAGAGGAAACCACTTTATCGGGCGGTTAATCCTCGTGCTTGTTGTCGACCCGAAATTAATGTCAACCGTCAGATCTGATGGAGGAAGATCAATGGTGAAGGATTATTGTGCAAGTTGTTTGATCAACAATCGGTAGTATCGACGATCAGGCTTTGGGGTTTTGGAGATCGGACTGGCGCAGTGGAAGCGAATGATAAGGGTGGACCCGATATCATTATAGGTGTATCTGTATATGTTTGAAATCCTATATTGCGTTAATCGCATATCGGATGCATTAGAGGCCTGTGTAATATGACTCCGGAGGAGTGATTAGAGATTGCGATAAAGGAGCATGCATCGATAATTGTGCAGAGGCTGTATAAAAGGTGGAAAAGGTATGTTTTGTGTATGATTCCTTTGTAAATAGGTTATAATGAATTAAGCATGGATATAAATGTTCATGTGGTTAAAATATGTATAACCAAAGCATAAAGAGGGGAAGGTTATATATATATATATATATATATATATATATATATATATATATATATATATATATATATATATATATATATATATATATATATATATATATATATATATATATATATATATATATATATATATATATATATATATATATATATGTATAAGGTTTAGAAGGGTGAATAAGTCCCGATATTAACATTAATGAAGGTTTGAGGGTTGATAAATTCCTGATACATGCATATTAAAGGAAGGGTTACACTATGTTGGGTTTTAATCAAACATTCCGTATAGAGATTTATTAATGGGGCCTTAAACCTTAGTAAATGAAGATTTAACTCGATACAGAGTTAAAATTCCTGGGACAGATAGGATATGTGCATAATCCATGCAGAATGTGGGTAAGCAAGGGTAACCCTGCGTCACCTGGAATATTCGCCTTCTAAATTTAAAGTGAATTCTACTGTGATTGTTTCATCAAATCCCGGTAGTATTTGAAAATATTTGTCCCAACCTGCGTCCTGGAAAACTTTCCATACATCCCAGTTACTGAGAACCTGCACTGTCATCTCCTATTCATGTCACACAACAAAGCCCCCCATTCCTGCTCAGGCTCTAGTAACAACGTTCATACTAGTAGCGAAACCGTTAGAGGGAGTGTCAGCGGGCTAGTTTCTTGCACAAAAGGTCGTGAAATAATATCATGCAAAGAGGTGGAAAATGGTAATACACAGGTATATAAAGGGAAATATCCATGAACAATCATAGAAAAGACACAGAGAGGAAGTGGATTTTTGGAAAAAGGGGAAACATCCGTGACCAAGTTATAACTATAATGGGATATTATGATAATAAATTTTCATGACAATCCACTTTAATTGGAAAATAATTCACATGATGTTTCAAATCCATATGGTTATCGATTAATCATGTGAAATTTAATGGCAACATTATGGGTTATATGTACCAGCACGATTTTTCAAAAGTGATGTGATGGATTATTGTGAAAATTTAGTTATTCGTTATATGCCATCATGGTTGTACCCCCCCCCCCCCCCCATTAAGAAATGACTTTCCGCGGTCATTCCAAAGTCATGTCACAGAATTATTAATCATTATGATAAGTCTAATTAGGATCATACCTAGTGCTTACATGGCAGAGTAGCAGCATGCATGGTATAATGGCATTGGAGGATTCACAACTTCATGTACTTAGAATATTTTTCTTACCAGTGTAACAACACAGGAAGAATAACAACATCAGGAGTAACAACACCGAACACTTAGAAAAATTTTCAACTTTAGAGGAGTAAAAACATTAGGAGCAACACCACCAAACACTTAGAAGAATTTTCTCTTGAGCAACATAAGTTAGAAAAATCTTTGTGCACCTATGGAAGTACCTGTAAAACACAACGAATAGTGTATATATATATATATATATATATATATATATAGTACATAGAGGATGTAGAGGAGGTATTATCTGCACCAACAACCTTCAATCTTTATTTTTCAGAGAGATGTTTGATGAAGGTTTCTCTAGAGGCTAGGTGGTGATAGAGTCTAAGTCGATGTCCATTTACAATAAAAGAAACATGTGAATCATCGATCATCACCAATCTAACAATCCTGTTGTTAAATATCGCATCAACCTCATATGGTCCCAACCATCACGAGTAAAGCTTCCCTTTAAAATCCTTAAAAGGGAATCATATAGTAATGCCCAATCCACTTTATGAAACACATTATTTTTCATAAATTTATCATGCCATTTTACTCTCTCCTGTTATATGGCAGCAATCCTCTAGAAAACCATTAAATGAATATCATCAAGCTCATTTAGTTGTTCCAGCCGATGCTTATGGGCTTCTGAGAGGTCCAATCCTACTTCTAGAGTTGTTATGAGTGTACTGATTTCAAATTCCATCGGGAACAATGGGGATTTGCCATAGAAAATTTCAAATGGCGAAAATATTGTTGTGTTCTGCCATGTTGTTCTGTATGCCCGAAGAGCTTCAGGAAGTTTTTTAGCCAAATTCTGGCAATGATTTGCCACGGTCTTGGCGGGAATGTTTTCCAATACCTTGCTTGTGCTTTCCACTTGACTGTTCACCTAAGGATGATATGAGGATGTTATCCTATGCTTGATCCCATATTTCTTCATAAGATTTGCTATCATGTGTGATGTGAACTGTGCTCCTCGATCTGAAACTATCTCTCTAGGAGCACCATATCTAGCAAAAATTTATTCAAACAAAAAGTCTGAGACAACCTTCTCTATTGCTTTCTCTACAGCCTTGGTTTCTACCCACTTCATTACATAATTTGTGCAGAATAAAATATGGAATTTTTTATGTGAATGTAGGTTAAATGGAACTAAAAAATCAATAACTAATCTCTCGAAAGGCTCAAGAACTACCTGTGGATGTAACAACATTTCATCTAAGCGACCAGGCTAACCCATCCATTGGCAACTATCACATATTTGAACATTGTCCTATGCATCACTGAAGATAGAGGGCCAATAATAGCCCATCTGTAACACCTTGTGGCCAGTTTGTTTGTCTAAAATCCCCCCGATAAGGGCCATCATGAGAAACCCTCAGGATCTCATAGATATCACTTTCTACTACATAACGATGGATCTGTCGATCACCCCTATATAAAAGAGGTATTCCACTATCCATGAGTAACGGGAAATATGATGAATGATCCTCCACTATTCCATGTATGAAAAATGATGTGGTACTTTTCCTGTAGCCAAATAGTTAGCAATGTATGCATACCAAGGGGTATTAATAGAAATTGCAAACAGATGTTCATCCATAAAGCTATCTTCTACAAGTTCTCCTTCATTATCAGCATTTGATATAGACAAAAATTAGCAACTACATTATCCTTTCCTAGTTTATCTGTAATGGTGATATAAAATTATTGAAATAATAACAACCACACTTTTATACGCCCAGGAGTTACAGGTTTATTCATCAAATACTCGATTTCTATGTGATCAGTGTGTAAAAAAGTATGATACCCAGTAATGTAATGCTGAAATTTATTAACAACACAAATAATAGCCAGGAACTCCTTCTCCATTACGGTATAGTTTAGCTTAGCAAATGTTAAGTTCTTGTTGACATAATAGACTGCTTACGGCTTCTTATCTTCTTGTTGTCCCAACACCGCCCCTACAACTATTTGAGAGGAATCTATAAGGATATGAAATAGAAGTCCCCAGTTAGGACCATGCAATATTGGAGCTCGGAAAATTAGTTCTTTGATTTTATCAAAAGCTACTCCACAATCATCTGTCCATAAAAATTTTGCATCCTTAGTTAACAGCTGAAAAAGTGGGAATGCTATCTTGGAATTTTTTTATATAAAACACTTATAGAAACCAGTGCAACCAATGAAACTACGTACCTGAGTCAGTATCGTGGGTATAGGAAAATGCATAATTACCTTTACCTTAGCAGGTTCAACTTGTATTCCAGTGGCTGAAAGCAAATGTCCCAGCACTACTCCTTCTTCTCTCATCATGTGACATTTTTCTGTACTCAGAAAAACATGCATTTGTTTACACCTTTTAAGAACTTTCTCCAAGTTTTCCAACCCTTATTCAAATGACCCTCCGTATGGTGTGGAATCATCCATATAGATTTCAAAATTATCATCGACTAAATCAGAAAAAAATCCCTAGTATTTCCCTCTGAAAGGTAGCAGGTGCATTACAAAGAAAAACGGGAGGACTCAGTAAGTGAATGTTCCCCAAGGGCATGTAAAGATGGTTTTGTCCTAATCCTCAAGAGCTATTTGGATTTGGTTGTACCCGCTAAACCCATCCAGGAAAGAGAAAAACTTCTTCCCAACCAAGTTCTCAAGGACTTGGTCAATAAATGATAGAGGGAAATGATCTTTCAAGGTTGCTTTATTCAGCTCCCGATAGTCTACAAAAATCCACCATCTAACATTATTTTTAGGAACGATGATTAACGGGGATACCCACTAAATGTCTGAGATTGGGTAAATGAATCCCGCATCCAAGAACTTCTGAAGCTCATCTTTGACAATGTTTTTCAAGGAAGCGTTCATTCTTCTTTGGGGTTGTCTCACAGGTCGACAATATTCTTTAACATAAATACATTGAGTACCAAATCGGTAGGGATACCTTTCATATCAGTATAATCCTAGGCGAAAGCTTCTTTCTATTCCTGAAGGATCTTCAAAAGCTATTCACTCTGGGTTGGTGAAAGACTCGGGTTGATATTCAGTGTCTTCCCTAGCTCAATCTCTACCAGTATGCTATCATAGAATGCTATTACAGGAATATCTTCATTTCTAATTTCTGATTCGATAGTTTCCTATGTTTAACAACTCATGATAGATTCCAAAAATTTCCAAGTTGGATTGGGAACAACATGAGGTTTGCTAATAAAAGTGTTGATAATGTCATCCTCTATCTTGTTCTTAAAGCAAAGGGCTTGTCCTAGGGTAAGGACTAGTTAGGGTTGTTGATGTTCAGTTTCGATCCCATCCAAAGATAGAGAGTTATGTTTTAGATTTCTCTGTGAAATGGGTTATGTAGGGGGATAGAGAATAAGCTTTTTCATATTTTCCCCATTAGAAATTATCATGTTTCCTAACCGACACCCAATATATGCATCAACGATTGTAAGCCAAGGCTATCCTAAAATAAGGGGGTGACCACCAGCTGGGGACTATGTATGCAGGACTAGGAGATCAACGGGATAGTGCTAAGAATCCACTGATATTGTTATGTCCTCTAGTTTCCCTATTGGTCTAATTGTAGATCTGTTAGGTAGATCTAAGACTGTAGGGGTAGGCTTAAGATCATAGAATCCCATTGTAAGCATGGTTTCAGAGGTAATTACATTAATTTACATACCCAAATCTACTAGTACATTTGGAATATCTACCCCATTAATCTGGACCATTAGAATCGGGTTCCAAATATCCCCATATTTTATAGGCATAGCTTTCCCCAACATAATGTTAGATAATCTCCCTGTAACATGAATTATAAGTGGATCCTCTTTTTTCTTCCCTGGTCTCTTGGAACAATATTCTCTGATAGTTTTAGCATAAATAGGCACATCTTTCATGGCTTGAAGTAGGGGGATTTTGACAAACAGATTATGCAATTCTCCTTGTTACGCAGTAATTTTTCACTGCCTTCATCTTAGTCTCCCTACTGTGTCATGAGTCCAAAGTCATTCATGCTCATGCTCTCTGATGTTGTCAAATGACCCACTTTTCCAAAGGTTTCTGCCTCATCGCGTCTGTTGGCTAAATAAATGCGCTGAAGGGCGCTCCAAAATACTCTAGAAGTGCTGCCATCGCGGAAGTACACATGATTCCCACGATGGTCGAATTTCATGTGCCAACGCAATTGTCTCTTATAGTTTCCCGCGATGAAACTAGCTACGTTAATCAATTGCGATGTCACCGCGGCAAACCAGTTATGTGCCCGCAATGATCCATTTTGGGTTAGTTTGTTTCAACAGTCGGCCTTCCAGATGACTCCAGACCTGGTTGTTGGCCTAGTTTATGTCACCCTCCTTTCTCTGGCATGGTTGTTCCATCATTTGTGCTACCTCCCTTGGAGATAAACTCATCCTCCCACCTTTCATGGAGACTCCTTCTCCTATTTAAACTTTCACCTTTGCTATGTGCTGCTAGTTTGGAATTCTTAGTCTTTGGAGTGTTGTTGATAGTACTGTGAGTTTGCAAGATAGCTGGTGTGAGTGTGACAAGTGTGGATTTGTTGAGAGCTTGAGGAAGGCTGTGAAGTGCCTTTGATCTTGTGTAAAACTTGTGAGTGAGAGAGACTTGTGTATTGGGAGATCCACTTTCAAGAGTGAATGCTTGAGGAACATGTTGGCTGGATCCCTCTAAGAAGGCTTGTGACATCAAGACCTTGGTTGTAAGCTTACTCTATTTCATAATTAATGCAATCAATGATGTTTTCCTATGTCTTGCATGTAATGTACTAGATAGCTCATGACTTCTTGACTTTGTGGGTAAATAGATCATTATTGTTCCGGTTATGTGCTTTGTTGTATTTCCTTTGCATTGTTTCAGGTTGATTACTCATTAGAAGAAGGAAGCGGAAGCTAGAGCAGTGCAACGGAACTCCATCGACCACCGGTTGAGGTAGGCCTCCAACTTGAACTATTTAAGGAAAGATATTGTTGATTTGTCCTTGCTTGTGACTAGACCCACTCTAGGGCTAGAGGGGTTGCCTCTGTCTGCAAAGGGAACACTTTCCTGCATCACAAATTGGTGACTCCACTGGGGAGCTTTGTCCTTTGTTATTTCTTGTTTACTCTTGTCTTGATTTTTTGATTTGGTCTCTTTTGAAGTTTGGGGATTAATTATCAATATTTTGAGTATCCTAGGTTGATTTGGTAAATACCTTTATTTGATTGAAGGGTTGACTATTTTGGTTAAGGAGTTTTTGTTCATTTGTCGTTATTTTTTGCATCATTGCAAAAAAAAGCCTAACAGTCGCGATGTCATCGCCTCTTTATATCTTTTTACCCACGATGACCTTGGGTTGCTAGTTTGATTCCTGCGACGACTCTTGAAATCACATCATCGCAGAAAATAGGTGTTTTTCCGCGATCATCTCGGGTTGTCTGTGTAAAATTTGCACTGACATCTCTAGTTTTTAGTGTACGACTTGCGATGATTCCAGAAAAGTTGTTTTTATAACCTTACCTCCTGAATTCATCAATTTTTCTTATCCCCTGTTGTTTCTTGTCTCTCATTAGCTTGTTTTAAATGCTTTTGGTTAGGGTACTGTCTCTTTGATTTCATTTGAGTGAGTCTTGTGTTTTTTAGACCATGTGACCTAGCCCTTTAGAAGTTTCATCGAGAAACCATTTGCTTGGGTTACTTTTCTGTTCAAGGTTCATCCACAACCCTCTTATTGATTTGCTTGAGGCTTTTTCACTGCTTGTTTCTAGTTGATTTTGTGTCGATTATTGAACCAAATTTTTATGTTGATTCAATTTCTTCACTACCAAGCATAGATCACAAGTGTTTGGATTGATCAGTTCACACTTGCTTGTTTGTCTCTTTGAATTCACAAAAAGAAGAAAAATTAAAAGTTTGCATTCATTTAGCATACGAAAGTGAAAGTACATTTGCATTACAAATTTTCATGTTTGAGAAATTGGAAAGAAAATTTTAAATCTTTCATTAGTAGTATCGATGCATCGTGAGATTAGTGTATTGATGCATTATGTTTATTAGTGTTTGCATTTGCTTGTCTTGGTTTGCGAATGATCTCTCTACCCTCCTGTTGTTAGGTGTTCATTAATGAAAGATGTTTCATTCATTCTAGCTGCATCCTAGGATTTGTTGAATACATACGGTAAGGCCTGAAAACTGAAACATAATCCAAGATCAACTCTAAAATGAACTGAATAAATCTAACAACTCTTTGGAACATAACGCACACATTTAGAGATCTAGGCTAGAGACATTCTCCGGCATCGTTAAACCTAGTCACTTTTGTTTCCACTCAAGGTTGGGTGATTCCTCCTTCTGTGACTCAATAGTGGTCTAGTACGGAATTGTGCTCCCACGTACCATCGAGTATATGGGGAGACCCCACTAGGTTATCATCCTTTATCCATAGGAAGCCGTGTCTACCGCCTTACAAGCTGTAACACATCGAACACAACATTCGGGAAGATTGACTGCCGTATGGAAAGTCCTTGGTTTTCATATGACTGCCAAGGTGTATATGTAGTTTTATCGATTTGTCTGGTAAGCCTTTTGCCTAGTTCTCCAAAGTAATCACTTCCATTCCTTTTCAGACTCCTTAAAAGAAAAGTTCTAGCTGAGCACTTGTCACTTCAGGCTCATTAAATATTCGAAGGTGACTAGAGTCATCTTTTTTCCTTTTTCTCGACTCTTTAAAGATGAAAAGGTCAAGTTTTGTTCTTGTGTCTTAAAATTTATTCAGCCACGATTCACATTTTCCCTATTAGATCTTGTTTGCATTATCTTGATTAGGGTTCTTTCCTATTCTCGTTCTTGATGGAAACATTACCCGAGTCTACCGGCCAAGGTCTTCCCCTAGATGGAAATCCTGGTCCATTTCCTTCTTTTGGAAATGTCGGTGCTCCGTGTATGGAAACATTGTCTTTGCCTAGGTTAACCATCGGTTTGCCCATATGGTTGTTTTCAAAATTGGTGGTCCCGAGCTTCCTGACTCCTGTTCCATCGTCTCCTTCGTCCGAACCACGACATGTTGATTCCAAGGTTTGGCCCACGCCTTCTTCCCCTGTTTCTTCCTCCTCCTCTCCTCCTTCACCTCATGATGGTTTTATATCTAGTAACCAGGAGACTAAGAAGAAGGAGAAGAAGACGAAGTAGAAGAAGAAGTCTGATAAATCCAAGTCCACCTGTGCAGTTACTGCTCAGAGTCTGTCCCAGGTCGAACCACCTTCTGCTACTCTGCGGAAGGTTAAGTTTCCTTGTAATTTATGCAAGGGTGACCATATTCTTTGTGATTGTCCTGGCATTCCAAGGATCCTAGAAGTATGGTATCACGATCCGGTTCGTCCCTCATCATCCTCTAAAGCTCAAGGCAATGCTATCCTATCAACTGGCAGTGGTAAGAAGAAATGGAAGATTCGATTCCCCTATAGGATATGTGAAGGCAACCATCCCCTTCACCTTTGTCCGCTCATGGATAAAGCTTCTGCCGTTTTGGAAAGTCTTACAGCTTCTTCACCCCAACTTCCCATTATTTATCAGAGGCTCTCTTCATACCCTCTCCCCGTTGACAAAGAGATTGACTTAGATTCTTCTCTTGTCTGTCCTCCTCCTTCCGAGCCTGGTTGTGCTAAGCCTGTTCCAGACCAACCATTGGTTGGAGAGAGTGTCGACTTGGGTTCACCACCTGTTGATCACTCTGTTTCAGAAGAGTGTCATGCTCATGTTCTTCTCATCTTGTCAGATTCTCCATAGTCCGAAAACGACCCTCCTATCCCCGCTGATCAATAGAGTCCTCCTTCGGTTCCTGTAGAGCAGGGGGGCAATCATACGATTCCCCCACCACGTAGTTCAGTCGTTTCCTTCGACTGGAGTCATTTGACTACTTTCCGCCTTCCATCCCGTGTGCCTTTCTAGATTACAATACATGCCTATAATAAGGGAGTACCTGGCACTATCTTGGATGAGGGTGCATCTGTCAGTCTCATGCCTTCCACTACTTAGCAAGCTTTAGGCTCCCCACAGCTTGTGCCCATCACACAAAATTTGTTAGCGTTTGACAGAGGAACCAATCAACCTTTAGGGATCCTTCTGATGTTCCCTGTTACTTTGGGAGGCAAAACCGTCTATATGGACATCATGGTTATCCAAGGTGCTTTAGATTTCAGTCTTCTCCTTTGCCGTGACTATGTTTATGCCATGGGAGCCCTCGTCTCTTCACTTTTACCTGTGGTTTGTTTTCCACACGATGGAAGAATGGTGACCATAGATCAATTATTGTTCTTTATTCCCCCAGTGCCTCCTACATAGCTGTCATCCCCTCTCAGTTCTTGCTCTCAAGCAGTACCTTCTTTGCCACAAGTCAATTATGTGGCTACCCATTCCGTCTCTGCCTCTGCTGATGATCATGCAGATGGTTTTGTACATCATGTACTGGGGGCATTGGAACTCGATCTGTCATTGGTGCATCATGACATGTATTCCTCCCAGAGTGTGTTTCTTCCATCCCGTGAAGACCTCTTTGGAGCCACGTTCTTGGATGGCACATGAACAGGCCATAAGCATAGTTCTCGATCTTGTGTCAAGCTCGTTAAACAATGAAACAAGGTATCTGAGGATAGTTTTGATCTTGTGTCAACCTCATTAAAAAATGAAACAAGGTGCCTAAGGATAGTTTCTTGATCTTATGTCAACCTCATTAAAAAATGAAACAAGGGTTATGAGGATAGTTATTTTACTGTGTCAACCTCATTAAAAAATGAAAAAACTCCCTTTCCAAATAAAGTCTTTGATTAAGATGTCGTAAAATCCAAGTCGAGTCTTTCCAAGATCTCGAAAGTGAACCTTCATTCCATCCGCCTCGTTGAATGCAATGAAGCTTGGGGGTCATGTGCCTCGATTTGTGTCATTATGCTAGGGGCATGCAAACTTATAACAAGCATAGTTTTTCGTTTCAAGCTTGTGTAAACATGAAACCGAATCCAAGCAAAGTTCTCCATGGTTCAAGCTTGTGTAAAAATGAACCTATACCCAATTTACATCTCGTGATTGTCATTTTTATCTGCTAAATTTTAGTAGATGGGCCTTGGTTGTTTCATTCCATCGCCACCATCTCTTTCGCCAATCATATGCTTTCACTTGGTTGTTTTTCCTTTCCTGAGGAACCGCAACGATGAGTGGTTTTATTAGCCAGCCTCTTGACGATTACATGTTTTGAGATGTTCCACCATTACCGGAACCAGTTACTACCCTTTATACCACTCGTTCCTCTAGGACGAGTCTCCTTTAAGCTCTTTTCTGACTCGCAAAAGATGAAAAGATTGCTGAGTATTTTTTCCTTTTTTGACTCGTTAAAGAGAATAAAAATGGAGGTCCTCTTTCAACTCTTTTCCGACCGTTTAAAGGCAAAAAGATTCTCGTGTTTTCCCTTTTAACTCGTTAAATGGAATAAGAGGTGGTCGCCTTTAAGCTCTTTTCCAACTGTTTAAACACAAAACGATTGCCGGGATTTTGTCGTTTCAAGCTCGTTATCGGTTACGAAATGATGTGCTTCCAACCGCTTTTCTATTTTTTCGAGTCGAAGTCACTAGTTACGAAAAGTACTCCTTGATCGTAATGGTCGGGCGGTTCTTTTGAGTATTGTTTTATACTTTTTCAGGCTCAAGAGACACAAATCTACGAAAAAGGACCCCCCCTGGAGTTTTCTTTTCTGTGTCTTTTTCAAACTCTCTAAACATGAAAAAGACTCTGAGTTTTACCTATGTCGGACTCGTTAAACCCTGACGACATTGGACTCATCACCATGACAAGCCTCGAGCTTCTCCTTCCTAAGGCTCGTTAAACTATTACTAGGTTGGACTCAACAACAGGTTTATCATTGATTGTCTATGGCAGTGAGTCACTCTTAAACATCGACACTTTGCTTCTTGTCGGGTTGGGACATCCGTACATCGGCATCTGGCCTTCTGTGGGTTTGGGTCATCATTCTAGCCTCATCCCATCTGATTCATGTCATTTCCATCAAGCCTCTGATCCTTTGATGGCTGAATATTGCCACCTCCCCTCCGGAGTTGTGTTGCCGACATGTTCAAGAGTATAATCCTTCTACAGTTTACACCCTCACCTTCTCTGCTGATACTCTGTTTCGCCATCTGCCCCTTGCTCCTTATCTCATGTCGTTGATGGGGGAAACATTATGGCCCTCCTATGACGGGTCGTCTCCTGTCGACTTCAGCTCATTGTCCAGGAGATTGATCTAGAGATCCCCTTTGGTACCTTAGAGCTTGCATGCCACAATGGAAAGTTCTTCGCACTTAACAGTCGACTTTCATCATTGGTCGTCGATTAGGTGATTCCACGAGTGTTCGACTCCAGCTCCTTGTTCACACTTCGTGGATTGTGCTAGACAGTACCTTGAGAGCCATTGGCATTATTGGTGGTTTCTCTCATGCTTGTTAACAGTTTTCATCATTGACTGGTAATTAGGCGATGTTCTATCATGCTCGACCTCAGCACATCTATTCGCATGTTAGGATTTATACTATGATCGGATGGGTTCAAGACCCCGAACTCAGATTACACATGTTCGGGCTGCGTGGATTGGTTTTATGATTACAAGACTCATTGATGGATGGCTGCGACCATACCTGAGTCTTCATGGATGGCTGCACCCATACCTGAGTCTTCATGGATGGCTGCACCCATACCTTTATCATCATCATGGTCTCATTGGCTGGATGGCTGGATGGTCTCATCAGTTGTACTTGCGTGCAGGTTCTTCAAAATGGTGTTCCAGTTCAGTCGGTTTCGTAAAGCATTTCACCCCTTCCTCTCTCTCGGGCTTCATACTTTAGGGGGCATCAGTTGCATAGTAATTTTTCATTGCCTTCATCTCAGTCTCCCTACTGTGTCATGAGTCCAAATTCATTCATGCTCATGCTCTCTAATGTTGCCAAATGACCCACTTTTCCAAAGGTTTCTACCTCATCACATCTGTTGGCCAAATAAATGCATTGAAGGTCGCTCCAAAACAATCCAGAAGCGCTGCCATCGCGGAAGTACACGTGATTCCCGCGATGGTCGAATTTCATGTGCCAGCGCAATTGTCTCTTATAGTTTCCCGCGATGACATGACTAGATACGTTAATCAATTGTGATGTCAGTGCGACAGACCAGTTATGTGCCTATGATGATCTAGTTTGGGCGAGTTTGTTTCAAAAGTTGGCCTTCCAGATGACTCTAGACTTGGTTGTTGGCCTAGTTTATGTCGCCCTCCTTTCTCTAGCATGGTTGTTTCGTCTTTTGTGCTACCTTCCTTGGAGATAAGCTCATCCTCCCACCTTTCATGGAGACTCCTTCTCCTATTTAAACTCTCACCATTGCTATGTGCTGCTAGTTTGGAATTCTTAGTCTTTGGAGTGTTACTGATAGTACTGTGAGTTTTCTAGATAGCTGGTGTGAGTGTGACAAGTGTGGGTTTGTTGAGAGCTTGAGGAAGGTTGTGAAGTGCCTTTGATCTTGTGTAAAACTTTTGAGTGAGAGAGACTTGTGTATTGGGAGATCCACTTTCAAGAGTGAATGCTTGAGGAACATGCTGGCTGGATCCCTCTAAGAAGGCTTGTGACATCAAGACCTTGGTTGTAAGCTTACTCTATTTCATAATTAATGCAATCAATGATGTTTTCCTATGTCTTGTATGTAATGTACTAGATATCTCATGACTTCTTGACTTTGTGGGTAAATAGATCATTGTTGTTCTGGTTACGTGCTTTGTTATATTTCCTTTGCATTGTTTCAGGTTGTTTACTCATTAAAAGAAGGAAGCGGAAGCTGGAGCAGCGCAATGGAACTCCATCGAACACCGGTTGTGGTAGGCCTCCAACTTGAACTATTTAAGGAAAGCTATTGTTGATTTGTCCTTGTTTGTGACTAGACCCACTCTAGGGCTAGAGGGGTTGCCTCTGTCCGCAGAGGGAACACTTTCTTGCATCACACTCCTAAAAGATCAAATTCTGGTTGAGGGACCTGTTTACTCAGGGCTAATCATTCTGGATAAGGAGGATTAGTTTGATAGGCCTGAGTAACAATCAAATGAGAAGGTGAATGTTCCACAGAATGTTGGCTTGTCTCACCCCTGACTGCTTGAGATTCTGGATTTCATTGTCAAGATGTTGAACAATAATGGGCGATGTTGGAGCATTTACTACCTGGCCAGATTAAAAATTCATCTTATTAAATCTTGCAGTAGAAATGTTGTATGAAGGAAGGTTGAGGGTGTCTGTTTGTTTAGTGCCCTTATTGTTTGGATTTGGGTTTGGTTGAATGGGAAGATGAGGTCAGAGAGGAGGATTATTGGAGGGAACATTAGAAGGCAACTGTAACTACTATTATTGTGTAGGTTGAGGACATTGAGTGGTAGTGGGAGCAGGGCTATGCTAGTTTTGAGACCATGAAGAACTTGAGCTAGGTTGAGGGTACCATGGTTGTCAAGGTGGATATTAATAATATTAAGGCCAAAAAGGCTTTGACTGAGGATTCATATTATTATAATATTGAAAATGATCCTGAGACGTACCTGGATTTTAGCCTGATGACCATGGCTGCCATGGTTTCTTAGATCCCATAAAACATAGTTGATATGGTTCTTCATTTGTCCCTTGAAATACTACCTTCAGTCCTGGAAGAGATGGACATGCACTGGTGGAGTGACTCTGTTCACAAATAACACATGTCTCTACAATGTCTAGTGGACACTCTTTCAATGGATGTTTCTTTCTACATCGAGGGAAGAAAAATTCCATGGTTATTTCCAGCTCCATCTGCTTCTACTTTACCTACAATGTATCCATCTGGGAAGATAATTTACTTAGGATATCAGTTTTCAAATTATCAAGTAGGTTTCCAATTTATGCTTTTGTGATTCCCCTGCTCAATGCTTTGAAGGTCTGGACTCCCTATTTATTTCTTACAGCTCCCCTTGAACATTGAATGTAGAGCTCACAGATGGTGTCAAGATATTTTTTAGATATGTCCCCTTTACCTACTATGTTTAACAACTCCAAATATTCTTCCCTCAGGTCCCAGAGAAAAATAATTTTCAGGATATCCTTATCTAGGTCACTGTGGCCAGATCTTTGGACAATGTACTTAAAACGCTCCACACAGTCCTCCATATTTTCATCCTCCTTCTGCATGAATTTAAAGATATCTTCCTTAATGTCCCAGGATTTACAATAATCCTGATATTTTTCTAGGAAGGAGTTCTTCATGTCTTCCTAAGTAGATATGGATTTTCCTCCTAGACCCATAAACCATCACAACATTGTCCCTTTTAGTGTAGCAGGAAAAATCTTCAGCTTTTGAACATCACTGATATTGTCATATCCTCTACAAATGATATCAAACTCAAAAAGGAAAGTGTCTAGATCTTTCATGGAAAGGCCATGGAAATTTGGCAGTGCGGTTAGTGGAATAGGCTTCATTGGTGCCTCACCCCTAATATCCCCAATTGGGAATTCAATTGAAGATGTTGGGGGTTCCATGAATTCTTTCCAATACTCACTTGGATTTCAATAGGTTCTTTCTATGTAACAATTGATGGTTGTGGAAGTTTAAGAAGACTTTTGTGATCATGAGGTGAAGAAAATCCTCCAAAGTCTCCTTCTTCAATCCTTAGGTGGATCTCTTCTTCTGACCCTTTTCTGGCTTCTTCCTTCCTGTATGATACTGAGCGATGTGTTTCTGATCCCTCCGATGCCCAGCTTCCTGCTTCTTCTTTATTCGTCGAAAGGGGTAGTTCCACTTTTGAGGACAATATAGGTCGTTCCACAAAATTCCCCTCGGATTTTGTCTGAAATTTCACCCTAGAAGCAGCTTGTGAAGAGGCTTCTGATGCAACTTTTGCAATAATCTCTTGGATATAGGTATTCCTCCACAAATCCTTCCTTCCTTGCCTTTGGGTTCCTCCTATGCCCCTTTTATTAGAACCCTTTTTCATACATTTATTGGAAAGGAAACATTAAAACTCACATGGCTCAGGTCTTGGAGCAAGGTGAAAAAATTCTTCCCTCCCTAGGATGAGAGGATGATTCAAAAAAAGGAAACAATAAACTAGTGAAAAAAAAAACTAAAGCTCAGGACCTGGAGAAAGGTGAGAAAAATCTTTCCCTACCTAGGATGAGAGAGTGAGTCTTTCAAAATAAAAATAAAAAACAAAACTGTAGGAAAATTCTAAGCTCAGGATGTGGAGCGGGCTGAAAATTTCTTTCCCTCCCCAAGACGAGAGAGTGGCCCCTATAAAATTAGAAAGAGCAAGAAAAATAAGAAAAACAACATGAAACAAAACAAAATAAAAAATAACTACGCTCAAGACCCAGGGCAGAGTGGAAAACCCTTTCTCTCCCTAGGACAAGAGATTGATTTCAAGATCAATGCTAGTTATATTCTTTCACCTCGAGAGCCTCCCCGAAAATGACGCCAAAATGTTGGTGTTCGAGTATGAATGTTGTGATTCAACCCTTTACCACATTAATATGTCAATCCAGGGTTGTTTATTATCGCAAGGATATCATGCACTATATATGCAGGGACAATTTCATAATCCAACAATTGATCAGGAGTTCAATTAATTAATTAAACATGCAATCTGAAATAATAAATAGACTGTAGCAGCATGATGATTCACAACATCAACTCTAACAACAATATGTTTCATAGCAACATGTTAACTCTCACAACAAAAAGGAAATAAAATGCATAACTAAAAACAATACACACATAAACACACACAAACACACAGTCACAACACCTGATCAGGAAAGTGGGCCCAACTCCCTGGTCAGGGCTTTGCTTAACTCACAGATTCGTGGAAGAGATCAAAAAGCTGGAATTTGCGTTAATATCAAAAGTGACTATTACAGAACTCAGATATATCTAGATAACCCTGACTCCGAGCTACAAATTGCCTTTTATACAATTACATCCTTGAAATCCCTAAAACCATGGTGGTTGTTCGCCTAAAATTACATGATAGCAGTAACAACAAAACTGAATCAAAATATAGATGAAAGGAGATATGCGTAATTGCACTGTAACAACTGTAGGTTAACAATAGTACCGCTAGCTTTGGTAATGAATCTTGACCTTGTGGCTCCAAATCTGTGTAATTTACGAGATTAACATCCATGTGGTGATGATTCCTCAGACTTTAGCATAAATGACTAAATAACTTGTGAAACGTGACAAGGGTTATACTTGTGGCTTTTAGGCACAAAATAGCTGGTATGGAAGTATAATTAGCAAGAAAACAAGGTAAAATGATAAATAAAACAAAGCAGTTTTGGCCCCCAACACATACCAAGATGGCCTAACTTGATCCATCTTATCTTTTGGGGAAGCTAAAATAGAGAGATTTCTCAGATTTGTCAATTTAATCCATTCTCCACAGTAGTTACCATTGGAGAGATGAATTTATTTATTATCAAAATGTGATACTGGAACATCATTCCTTTGTTGCAGTAATCCGCACTTCAATTTATTTCTGACGTTCTTCAAGGGTGTTAACATTTTTCTTATTCTCGTATGGACGCTTGTTTTGCAATATGTGCAACTGCATGAGATCCTTTGAAATTATCCTCATTGTAATTAATAAAAAAAATTCCTCCAATGTATGATTTCCTAAATTTTTCGTATATGTGGAGAGTGAAACAATATTAGAATTTTGCGACAGTGACCTGAGCTAGTACTGTACATGATTGATTTGTGTCTAGGGTGTTAAAATCCTATCTTGGCTTTCATCTTAAAGACTGTCTTTTGCTGGGTCCATTGGATTTTCTATAGAAAGAGATTTTTCGCATTCTTGAACAACCCCTTTATAATATTTTCTATTATTGGCTATATAAAAAATTAACTGTGTATAAAAGCGGGAAAATTCAAGGGGAAAGCAAAACAAATTTCTTTGCAAATTCAATTGCAGTGTTCATGTGATGTTGTTTCATGTTGGGATCATCAATAAGAGCTTCATGTATGAAAAAATTTCGAGAGAACTGGCATCTTGTATGCACTAAGAGCCAACATATTACATCATTTATATGCTCCCTTCTCCGTACCTTTCATTTGGTGATAAAAAAACCTGTCTCTCATGGTATTATCTCTTGGGACATGTGGTAGGAACCACGCTTAACTGTATGATGCACCTAGTGATTTTGTATTATCCAACATTGGTAGATGAAAAATGCTTTGGCAGCTTATATATCCACTACTTATAATTTTCATCGACGCATTGAGCACTCGTAATGTTCCTTCCCATTAGTCGGCGGCTCCTCCTCTCGGTGCCTTGTATGGACGTGGATTTGGTGGATCATGGTAGGAAATTTTATTTTATTTTTTATTTTTTTTTGTTTTTTAACATGTTGTGAGTTTTATCCCAATCTAATGGCTTAATATAACTGAGTACCCATAGGTTATTTTGATGTGTAGTGCAAAAGAAATGGGCCTTGTGGGATCCTCCCTTGGTGCCTTATGTGGGCATTAGCTAGTGAATTGAGTTAATTAAATTCAATGGTCATATGTGTATAACGTGGACTAGGGCCTTGAGTGTAGTTTTTAACCCTATACAAAAATTACCTGCATGCAAATTCTAAAACACAGAAAATAAACAATGCGAGAGCATAACACATAAAACACACATACACAGAGATTTTCCCCTGGATCCCAAAACTGGGACTACCAGCTTCATTTTTCATTATGTTCCTAGCTTTATTTTTCATTATGTTCCTTTCAATGTTATAATACATATTTATACATGTTGAAGCATCCAATATCATGGACCAAAAACCATCGCATCCAATACCATGGACCGAAAACCATTGTGTCCAAAAAACATGTGCGAAAATCATGCACAAAACCATAGGTGGGTCCGTCCAACCTAACATAGGGTCCAAAACCAAAATTTTCTGGGACGCTACCCCGGACCCCATAAAGTGGGGTTATGGGTACACCTCAAACCCCCTGTGACCCCCCTCGCTACACAATTGGTGCAACAAAGGGGGGCTCCGCCCCCCCTCTAACCCCCTGGTTAACTACATGGGCTAGTTGTGGAAAGAATATAATACAACTCAACATTGAGCCATTTAAAAAAAAATAAAGAACCTCTCTGTACAAGAAACCAAGAGCACCCATAGGGCTTATAAAAACCCATTTTTGGCCAAAATTCAATTTTTTTATATCAAAAACAAAATTATAAAATATCATATATGATATCAAATGACTCCCATAAAAATGTTCCTCTTACTTCATGAAATGGAGTGAAGAAGTATTCCCTTTAACATCATTCTTATCATCTTCAAGAAAACCAAGAATGTTTTCCTCTTGTAGCATTGCCAATGAATATTGATAGATGTCATCAAAATTCTGCAAATTTGATCCTGTGTTGGAGTTTTCTTTTCAGATCTTTGATATTTTAGCTATGAAATGTTTAACTACAACACCACACAACCTTAGAACCCCAACCATTCATGGAATTCCTCGTTGCGAGTTATTTGGAGGGTTTTCCCTACTTTATGTTCCAGGCGCAAGCCCCACTGCCACCTCATCTTGGGAATTCAACCCCAGGAATTCTCTCTTAGTGCTCCCTATGGATCTTTTGGGGACAATATTCCAGGATAAATGTGTGACTATGAGCTCTCCACTCTCGATGGTCTAGATTTCTCCTATTCTGTCTATGGTCATCATGTACAGTCACTTCGCTTATGTGATTCAATACCCTTGGCTCCTCTAGGCCCTGACTCCAACCCACAACATATGTGAAATATAAATTCTTTGTGGATATTCTCCGCCTTCAGGCTCGGTCAAGACTATTTTTATAGAACTTGGGTCTGTTCAGATTTAGTGCTCGACACTTGTGGCTTAGCCCCACTTGATCCCTATGCACGATAGCTTGAATCTAGTGGTTTTCAAGGGACCTTTCCCTTAGCATCTGTTTCATATATATATATATATATATATATATATATATATATATATATATACCAACATTTTCCCTACTAAGCCTATAGAAAAAATCCTTCCCAGTGGACAAGACATTTATATATATAATGAACATTGTCCCTCCTAAGCTTATGGACGAAATCCTACCCACTAGCCAAGACATTTATAAACTAGAGATTCATGTGACTAGCAATGATCGATCTAGCTTTTCATACATAGGCCACTCAGACCCATTTTCAGAATCAAATAATTACAGGAATTAAATTGTTCCTCGAAAAATGTCCCACGAACACTTTTGCATAGGAAATCACATTCCTTATTATCAACATGTGCCAGTCAATAACAAATAGATCAGATATACCAACAAGTTAAAACCAATAATTTACCCATTTAAACAGAGTTCAATCTCTTCATGTTCAGGAAGGCTTATATTATATCAAGAACAATGCATCCATGAGTAATGAAGCATTCCATAAATCATACACATACACTAGTGACATTCTTGTTCATACAAGAAACAACACCCCTATCATTAACATTTCATTGTCTCAATACCATAAAGAGAGACATGAGAGGAATAAACAAAAAACATGGTTATATATAATTATCTTATAGGAGATTTGGCAACTGAGAGTGGGACTCTAACTCTCCACCCAACCATAGATGATCTATAACCATTGTTACTTGTAGCTACCACCCCCGAGCTAGATTCGAGTGCTTGAGGTGAAGTGCTTCTTATGAGGAAATTCAACCAACCAAACAAATGAAACATGATACCACAAGGACACACTTCCTTCTTCCACTAGTTACAAAGTTTTTCACTTTTCCTTTCAGACATAATTAACATCCATGCCAAAATACCACAATGTAGAGAGTCTCAACTCACTTTTAGGATAAAAGAGTCCACATTGGGGAAGGTTCATTAGTGGATAAGCTACTGGTGGGTAGAGAGAGCACCTCTCTAGGTGGTCATCAGTAAGTCAAGCATCAAAGCTTCAGCCCCAAGGAAATTGCTAGTGGTTCATCAATCCTCACAAGCACTTAAGTGTCTCTTCCCTCTCCATAAGTTCCTCAATCCACAAGCTTCTAGGGGGTTCCTCAACCTCATAGGTAGGCCATTACTCTCTATAAAGCTTTTACCCAACAAGCCTCTATGAGGATTTTTTAGCTAGTTCTTATAAATCATGAGTTTGCTTCACGCAAAATATGATCACTGCTCTCTATGTTTTCTCACCTCCACCCTTGGAGGAAATTTTCTCACAGTATTACTCATTGCATTATGTCCTTTGTTTCCTATGTGTGTACCTAAAAGGGTAACACAATAAATTCCCTTCTTCCATTGTCTTTGCATGTGAGAGAGAACCCAAGAGAGCCTGTTCTTTTCCTCTATGCCTATGTGCATCCTATAACATATGTGTGCTCTCTTCTCCTCAAACTATATAACTATCTATCTCCTTCCTAGCTCCCCGCCAATCCATCCCCCTGATGATGTTGCTTATGCATGTATTTAAATATTTATCCTCTTCTTGCTTGTTTTCAGGGCTAGAGAACACCTAAACTATCATCTCCCTTTTAGTTGAATTTATCGTTCAGGAATCCCACTCAACCAACTAGGACTAATATTTAAAACAAACCATTCCTCAATAAATCTAGAATATGTGCCCCTTCTCTTAACCTTTAATTAATCACGATTTATTTACAATGGAAAAATATCAACCAGGGGATGTCACAGGTTTGTTGGTGGTTGTGCAAAATTTATCATTCTTTCTAAGATTCCATTCTTATCAAGGTATTTGAGATTTAAGTGTGGGCTTTATTTATTGTGCTCGGTTTCATAAGATTATAGTCATAGGTCCTACAAAAAATAACAAATTCAAACATGAAGGTGTCATTATCCTCAGAGGTTAAAACATGGAAGTGTGGAAGGGCAGTAGGGCTTATATTCTTCATTCTAGCCTCTCCATTGGTCTCTCTCATAGGTAAAGCCTCATTGTCCCTGTTTTCAGCCATAGTTTGGGTAGGTAAAATGGGTTATTATTCTTCCTCAATAGGTTCTTAAAAATTTAGGTTGGTCACGTAGAGGGTCTTCTAACTCCCCTATAGTTAAAGAGAGAAGCTCACAGTCACCGAAGAAGAGTGAATGTTTACTTCTTAAGGGTATGGGGGTTTTTGGTGAGAATTTTCCTTGATTATCCCTACTCCTATGAGGCATGATTTTTTTTTTCCAAATAGTATGCAAAACAAAAAACAATGCTCAAATAGAAACAACATCTACTTATACACCTCCCTGCAAACAACGCCAAAAAGTGGTGAGCCCTGATATTGCACCAAGAATGTTGCAACTCCCAAGGGTTCCTCAACTCAAATTATCAACCTAGGGTTCATACAAACTTACAGGTGAAAATTCTATATGCAAAGAAAATTGGATTCTACTCATGCTATCCTCAGTCATGACATTAGATCAAAGTTCTTAGAGACAATTCCTCCTACTGAACTATAGTGAAAGCTTGTTGATGAAAGTACAATTGAAAACTAGATCTAGATATGAAAGTGGAAATGCCATTTACTCAACTTGTACATGCTAACTAATCAATTCATGAAAGGACAAGGGATAATCTACTTGAATATAGAAAGCTACTTTATCTTGAATAATTCATCAAACTACCAACATAATTTCATGTATCATCTACCTAGTTCATAGTTGCTTGAAAATCAGAAATCTAACTTGCATCATACTTGCGATTAAAAAAATAAATTCTACTATGTTTTGCAGTGAGGAAAAGGAATGGTTGGAGTGGCCTAGGAGCTTCCCCTGATCATGAAATCACAACTTGGAGTCATTATTCATATTGACTAAGACAAATTCAAAATGGGGATAAAAATTGGTGAAGAAAAGTGGTGCTATAGGCTTGCTATAGGCGCTCCTACAGGAGGTCATGTATTGCTAAAGGAGGGCATGTAATGATAGAGGAGGGGTTCTGAGAGGCTTTTTAGGGTGAAAATGATGTCTTGAGGGTATGGAGAGGTGGATGGAGGTTAAAGAGAATGAAGGAAGTTTGGTTTGAGCCCCCTAGCCAAGCCCAAGACCTCTCATAGGTCTGTCTTGAACTAGGATGAATTCTCACGATGTCCTATGTTTACCATGAAAAGTGACTTATGGGAACATAGTTTTGGGATAGAATTGAGGGGTGGAAAGAGAAGATGGAGGAGTCGAAGATGGAAGTGGAAGAGGTGCCCTCCCCTGCAAATCAACACAACCCTGCAACCAACCACTTGCACACATCCATTGATAATTAACAAAGTGATATAACTAATGATGGAAAAGATGATTTGAATTTAAATAACATCTATTTTATGCCATAATATTACTTTAATCAGTAAACTAACTTCTAAGCTACAAAAATAAAATATAAAGTAGAACAACTAACATTCATCTATTTCTGAGAAATCATAAACATAATATTTTTAGAGTGAGATTGTGAATCCTTCCACCCATTCTCTAATAAGAGAGGTGATGTAGAAGCTTGCAACCACAAGTTTTTATAGATTAACCTCTACTAAAATGAAAGAAACTATAAACTGCTTGGAATCAAGAACAAAAAAAAATTACAAAAGAGGGACCAAAAACTCTGGGTTGGGCCCAAACCCGAGGTTCCCAACCCTCTAAAACTAACTCAAATGCATCTTAATAACCAACTTTTCATTATTAGGAAGTAAAGGTTTCATACATCACATAAAATTTCAAAATGACAATGTCAAGCTCTAAGCTCAATAGCTACACCTCGCTGAATCAAAACTTCGAATCCTAATGAGATTTTCATCTTGTTTAATTATAAAAAAGGGTAGCTGATAGCGTCTCCATTGAAAATGGGAGTGATTCCCTCCTTGGTCTCAGAAATGGTGGATCTTGTCCCTCTTGAGCTTCACTTGTACTAGGAGTTACTTGGATGCCAATTAATTCAAATTTGTGAGAGAGGATGATGTGATGCCAAGATGAGTTAGGGACTTAAGGAGGTGGAAAAACCC
This sequence comes from Pinus tabuliformis, assembly GCA_031772625.1. NCBI lineage: Eukaryota > Viridiplantae > Streptophyta > Pinopsida > Pinales > Pinaceae > Pinus > Pinus tabuliformis. Next base: position 336,783,297 of record CM062817.1, read on the forward strand.
CCTTTATTCTCTCCTGGTTGCCTCCATCAAGTCCCTACATAGTAATTGCCTAAAAAATGCTTCCTTTTTCCTGCAATTAAACCACATTAGGCCACATACTATGACAAACACAAGTTTACTCCTCTTACTAAGCATAATATAACAAAAAATGTGAATTAATGTGAGAAAATGATAGTTTTAAGGCTGGAGGATGGCATGATGATATTCAAAATATACATATTGATGGGACTCATAAATCATAACATCACATATAGGAAAACAATGTGCTCCTTGTATTAATAGAAATGGACAGAGTTACAACCAAATATAGATTTGATCTTGTAGAAGAGCTCCTCCATGTTGACTTGTCCTTTCTTGTCACAAAGTGTGCCTCTATGTCATCCTAATACATGGAATAATGACTCTCACAATAATAACATAAGGGTAGAATCTATCTCCAAATTCCAACCCCTAGCTTGTGGATGGTAGTAAATATATAGAAGAGGATAGTAGTTTAGGAATTCTTATCCATTTACCGATCTAGGATTGAGATCCACTCTTGATGGGAGGATGAACTCAAGGGATAAGGGGTGAAATATCCAAGGTAGGATAGGATAGGATTCGAGCTTTAAACCAAAGTAAATGGTTATAAAAACTCCTGGAAGAGCACCCCCATCAAGGGGCAACCTGCTGGTGATCAATGCGTTTCCAGAGAGGGTCAATCTAGTAATGAACACAGTATCTCAAGGAAATAGGGTGCGTTGGGCCTTAAAATCACTTGAATGAAGCAATTAAGGGCAGAAACTCAGGGATTAGGAAGAGTTCTACTTAGGGCTTTGTGAAATGATGATGACGAGGGGTAAAAGGATGTTGATTTCTCTAGTTAACATGCCTATTAATTAGATGTGACAAAATGGCCTATAACAAACCTTGCTATGAGACAAAGTAGGGGTGCTATAGGAGAAATACTTGGCTGCTACATGAAGGAAAAAGTTTAGAAACAATGCTACAAGATCAAGAAAAGGTGCTATAGGATCTAGAAAAAGTGTTATAGGACAAAGACAGGGATGCTACAGGAAGGAATTTTTTTAGAAAAAGTGCTACAAGATCAAGAAAAAGTGCTACATGATCAAGAAAAAGTTCTACAAGAGGAGGAAACAACATCAAAAGAGGTAGAAATAGGCCCCTAGGAACTCCAAGAGCTTGAACCACAACCTAACCTGGAGTCCTATTATAAATTTGTGAAAGAAGGAAGGATTATTCCTGAGAAATTTGCAGTACCCCTCTTATTTGAATTGGAAAAAGAGAGGGGAAGAACTCACAGATGGATGCATATTGAAAAATCAAAGAAGGTAGAGGATGTGGGACAACAACACCAAGTCTTCCCATAAAACTAGTATCTGGAACAGATTTTCTACCTAGAACAGGACCATCCATGGTTGAGTTCTATTAAGAAGAAACCACCTCTACAATTTCCTAAGACATCAAGAAGATACCAAAGGACACCATCACAAAGGTAGGAAAGAAGAAGAAGGCTAGGCTTCTCAGGGGTGAGCAATAATTTCAGGAGCGGGAGACAATTGGCCCCATAATTTTCTATTTTATTAGGCTCATTTAATTATTTATAGACACTTAAAACATGTATTTTACCCCCTTATTTGCACACCATAGAGTTAATTTGTAGTATTAATGGGTCCTTAGGAATTTGGTTTATCCTTGCTTATTATGTGCCTAATATTATTTATTTTTGTAGAATATTGTGAGAATATTGGGCATATTATGAAGATTTGGAGGATGAGATAATCTAGGGACTTGACCAATATTGGATAATAAATGAACATGATATGATGAAATTATTGAACAAATTCTGGAGCTCCAATGATTGAGAAAATCTAGGAATGTGTTCCATGTCATATAATGCAAATTCCTAGTGTTGGGAACTAGATCCACCTTTTGAGGGATTTTAGAGGGGAAAGATGCCTCCTTTAAAGGAAAATGCTTCCTCATAACTTTGTGTAAGTATCAATTCGAATTTTCTGCTAGACGCATGTATTTCTTAGTCTTCTTGTGGAGAAAACTCGTTATTTAGCAGCTCCACTTTCATTTCTAGCATAGATGTACTTGGATTGATTCAAATAATGAAGTTTGGTGCCATTTTTAACCTCTAAAGCTTGGTTTCCTCCATAGGAATATGAGTTTCCTTGGGCTTGGACTTCCGAGGAGCCTCAAAACCCTCTTATACAATTTATTTATTTCCTTTGAATGTATTTTTCACTTGCATCTCTTATTTCTGCATTTACTATTCATACTTCTTTTGTTGTAGGTCATATTGTTTAAATGATTCAAGTGAGTAGTTTTGCAGGTTAATTACAAATTCACAAGCATTATGCATCCTTATAACATCGTTGAAATTTCATATTCATCATTGAGCTACCTGGATTGGTTTACCAATTCACAAATCTAGAATTTCTGGAAGTCACATGTAGCAAAATAGTAGTGATTTTATGCTACTTTTTAGAAGGTGTTAATGACTTTAATTTGACTTGATTCCACTTATATTGATTCATAAAATAATTCAAGCTAATAAAAAAAATTATCCAATATAATTTTCACTTGATTAGGTTAGGCATTTGGTAGGTTAACTAGCTCACTAGTTGTTGAATTTCTTGTTTTTAGAGTAGTAATTGTATGCTATTTTTTAGCACATATTAACAAGGGTATTTTGGAGTGATTCCACTTGGAAAGAAGTCTTAGGGAATCCCATTTAAAAATAATAATAATAATAAAAAATAAAAAAATCCCATCTCATTTTTGTTTGATTTACTTAGGCATCCGGTAAGTTATTTCACTCCTTTAACAGTCCTGCCACTCCTATAGTAGTACTGTAGCACTAATGTAGTACGTGTAAACTTGACCATATTTATTCCAAAAGCTTGGTTTTTTTACTCTTAGGTTTGAATAGTGATCCCTAAGCTATAAATACATGATTTAGGAATATCAAAGACCACTTATGACTTTCCTTTTTACCCCTGCAACATATCTCAACAATTTGGGTTAATGGACAAATTTATGAATTGGATAACACAATAATGCTTTCCTTGATTACCACATGAAGTATCTAATGAACTCTATCAATGGATCTAACCGTTGAAAATAGCAACAAGAAATGCTAAAAATAGAATCCAGTATATTCCATTTTTAATTTGTCCTTGAATTAAAATTCGAATTTAGTCTCACCAGTTGTTTGAAAAGTAATTAATTAATTCATCTTGAGTTAATTAGTTGGAGAAAATCAAACATGAAGTCTATGTGAAGACATGCAACAGTTATCCCTTTGATTGAGGAAGTTATCCCTTAATTAAGGAGATAAGGATGATTTGTAATTGAGTTGTAATTAGTTAGCTCAGTTAACTGAGTTAAGTCCAGTTAGATTAGTTCCAACAGTTTGTGGAACTGATTTTGAGTTTAGTTAGTTAATGCATGCATGCATCAAACTAGTGTACTCCAGATAACTGAAGATTTTGTTGGGTCCCTATAATACTAGTAATTACCCCATTACTATTGTAGTTGCATCCCTTATTAATATTGTTGTGCCCCTATTATCCCCATATTGTTATGACTGTGCCCCATAGAATCCCTCTATTGTTATTTTTGTGGCTTTATATTATTATTGTTAGGTCGGCTGGGTTATATTGCGACTCCTTAGACTCCTATATATAGAAAGGAGGTATTTTCATTTGAATCATCCAAGAATTGTTCATTTATGTAATGTAAAGGAGGTTTTCCCCTCGAAGAGGCTAAATTCAAGGCGTTGATCTATCTTTTCTATCTTTTCTTGAGCTGGTTTCATAACATTTGGTATCAGAGCTTTGGATTCTAGGGTTTCGCTACTACAAACAGGTCATCGTGGAATTTTCATTAAAACTTTTTTCTGTGACATTTCAGAAGTTGCAAAAAAACCCATTTGAGAAGAAATCGCGCTAAACCTCAGGTCAGAATTTCAGAGCTTTTCGTGCTATATTTGCGGAGATATGATCTGAGGAAGTTGGTCTTTTTGCAGAGTCCTGAATTACATTCCAAACAGGTGACCTGGGGAAAATAGTCATAACTTTCTCTCTGGGGATTGGATTGAAATTTCGTAAGAAGGTACAGAAAGAGGACGGACTATAGTTTCTTGTATGCATTTTTTAGATTCAAAGGTTGAAACAGTGACTCATGGCATGTCGTACAAGTTCGCTCTACTGAACTAGTCTATAATCAAGTCACTGTGGGAGATTTCGCATAACTCTTCCTTGGAGAATCCAATTTGGATCAGACTTGTGGCATTGGAAAGAGGACACAGAGGGATACTGCAGGTCACAAATTCAGAACTAGATGATCGGAAAGTACAGAGATACATCAGAGGCAATATCGAGCTGCTACAAAGTGAAAAAAGTGTGTAGATTTTCTTAAATTTTTGCTTAAGCTTGGTTTGAAAATTTATTTTGAAGGAATTCAAAGGGAATAGTAGAGCATTATTATCGGTAACCGATGCCCCGAGGAAAGAAAATGCAAACACCTAGTAAGGAACTTGAAATCTCTAGCATGACTCATGAAGAAGAGGAAGAAATGCTACATGATATATCAAAATTACAAGAACAAGTGCAACAAATGTCACCGTCATAAAAGCTAACAGAAGCTAAGATAAATGGCGTGGAAGCTAAGATGAATGGAATGGAAGCTAAGATGGACAACTTGAAGATATACTTGAACACAAATTTGAAGACAGGCATGGAAGATTTGAAGACAGATTTGACAAATTTTCTACAAGAAATACTTACCAATGGTGAAAAGGTAGTAAAGGAAACTCATGATGCGAACAAAAGAAATGTTAATCATGATTTCTTAGACTCTAATGTGGGATCGAAAACCCACCATATTCCAAAAATCGATATGAGGAAGTTTGATGGCAAGGATCCCGCAACATGGATATTACAAATGGAGCAATTTCTACAAGAATTACTTACCAATGGTGAAAAGGTAGTAAAGGAAACTCATGATGCGAACAAAAGAAATGTTAATCATGATTTCTTAGACTCTAATGTGGGATCGAAAACCAACCATATTACATTTTATTTCACAATTTCCTAATATTCCCTTGTTACATTTGTTTTCCCCTTGGTCACAGCGTTGTTTAGATCAAAAGAGCAGTTCACATTCAGTTGTATACAGCAGTTTCACATATCAGCATTCATTCAAGGCAGTTTACATATCAGCAGTGATGTCATCTGGTCACTTGAATATGAGGTAGAGACCCAAATTGATTCTCCCTTGGGAGAACAGGAACCCCGGAGGCCTCGTAAAAGTGGCAAATATGCCAGGGAGACAGTACAACAATTTTCAGCCATATTTAACCAAGTTTATTATTCGATCCCAATTGATATAAGGCCTCCTCCTAGATCTGCTCTCTTACACTACCCGGGTGCCTTTGATCCGGAAATGGAGTTTCATCTGAGAGAAAGGAATATTGCAACACTTCACGAGATGCAAAACAGTGCAGTAAATGTAGAGGCGCATCTGCTGATCCGACGGGCAAGGTTGAAGGAAGAAGAGATGAAAAACATAGATCTGGAGGAATCAACATCTCTAGAGGTGAAGCTTGACATTTTGGTAAGTGCAGTGGAAAATATGATGGACAAGATCAACGCAAGGAATGAGAATAATGTTCAATCCCATGGCTCGCTGATTGAAGAAGAACAAGTTGTTGATTCAAAACATTTTCTTTCTTATACCAGTTGTTATAGATCTGATAATGATTGTCTTATAAATCATCTTGGAGAAGAGAGATCTGTTGATATGACATGTATGCTTGATGATGTCTTTTATACTGATGATTTGCCTCAGTTTGATCAGTATGATGATGATTATGTTCTCCAAAGAGAAGCTAATCTTGCAAACAAATCAGCGGCTAGTTTGTGGGAGGAGGAAGTTCACTTACAGCAGCTCGAATACAGTGATCAACCGATGCATATCAGCTATGACAATGACGAGGAAAGTGCCGCAAATTTTGAAGTAAGTGAAGGATCTTTACCTTTTTGTTTTGATTCATGTCAGTTCATTAGAGACAACTTCCATGCAATCAGAAATCAGCTCTCAACAAGTCTTGATCTGGACCATCTTGAAGGAAATAAAAACCTTGTTCAAGACTTACCATATTCAGCTTTGCAGCCCCCGAATGCCATTGATTTTCAAGTTGCAGATAAAGACATGGAAGCTGGCACATATGATCAAATGATGCAAGATGATTCCATACTATTTTGTTTCGAATCATTTCAGTTTTTGAAGGGAAAATTGCATAGTACATCTTCAGTAAAGAATGAGTAGAACAATCATGTAATCACATTGGAACCAATATAAAATGGTTTGCAATAGTCTTTTCAAGTTTTTCATGATCCAATAGCTGATGTTTTGGATGATGTTTGCAGTCAAAGTCTTTCTCCATTAACTATATGTGAGCTTGAAACGTGTATTGATACAAACTTGATCCGACAACCGGTTTCTTTGTCATTTTCAGCAGAGGTCTCGTCACAAGGCTCAGATCAAAGTTTGCATTCATGGTATGAGGAAAAGAGAAGTAATCCATTGGATGAGCTAAGTTCCAGTCTGCTTGAATTTCAAGATCCTTATGCAGTGTTTTTGGAGGTGGATAAAGAATCCATATCATTCAACGGATCTGTTTCTAAGTTGTCATGGGAGTTGCCTTTCAGTAGTTCTCTCTTGTTGTTCATAAGTGAGCACTTGTGGAGAATTAGAACCGCAGACGGGATACTTACTTGGTTGCATCAGTTGTTTCATTTCACTTGATCAGGTGATGAATGAAACTGTTAGAGTAGGTTTTGATGAATAAGCTCCACTTTGAGCATCATTTCCAGTTTATCGGTTGTGTTTAAGTATTGAGTCATTTTTTAGTTGAGTGAGAGTCAATTTGTGTCATCGAGTCATCAGTTTTCAGTCACACATTTTAGTTTGAGTTTTTTACTCCATTGCCCAATGGACGAAGGCACTGTCTGCTCTCCCAAAGATCTGTCGTTCTTGGCACCTCCAAGGAGCTACCATCCCCATTGGAGCCAATGTTAATGTCAGTCTATGTCACTATTTAGCTGAGTCTATCATCATTTAGAGGGTTGTCATCATCATGTCAGGTTCCATTGGGTCATTTTGCACCTTGTTCATGCTTCAGTTGCGCCTAGGCAAGGTTCATTTCCCTCACTTAGGGTTTTGAAGGCAATTTCTCTTGAATGGTCAAATCATTAGCAAAACTTGTATCCAGATGTTCATACACCTTCCCCTATCCTTCATGTACCTTCTTAAACACTTCCCATCACTGAGATCCCCCAAATTCCTCATTTTCACACAAACCCTAGTTTCTTGCTACAACTTGACAATTTTCTACGTTGGGCCTATGTTTTTCCCTTTTGGACCCCATCCCCTCACTCAATCTCTGAGATTCCACTTTCCCCTACTTCCTAACATCCCCCCCTACTTCCAAAAATTTTCTCAAGAATTTAGAAGCCCCTTATCCCCTTCATTTCGCTTCATTTCGACAATTCCCTTGTTCCACACATCGGGATAGGTTTCACTCAAATGTTGTTTCTGAGCAATAAAAGATGAATTTTGGAAAAAAGAGAGAATTTTTTCTCCAAAACGGGCCAAGGAAGAAAAACCTCCTTCGCTTTTTACACAGGTGTCATGGTTTTAGAGAAATGTCAAAAATATCGTTGCCTCAGGAGAATTGAATGCACCTCTGAAGTGACCTTGGGAAAATCAAGTTTTCTCTTAGCGTGGATGGCCAAATAACTTGCTTGATGAGTCAAATGATAACTAGATACAATATATTTCCAATGAGATATCATGAGCTCAATTTGGAGTTGAGGAAGGCATTCAAAAGTTGACTGCAACAGCACTCAGCCTTGAGGCAAGCCTCATTTGGCACATTTTGACCAGTCTTGGGAGATTTGACTTTTGATAGGGAAAATAAACTCCAAATTGAAAAATTCAAGTTGGTTTGGAAAGTAGACTCAAATACCTTTGGAATGAGCTATCCTACCCCCAATTTGGTGTTGACAATAATACTGAGAGGGGGGGTGAATCAGTATTATCTAATTCTTTTAACAAATCTTCCTTATTTGTTCTTTGAATTATTTTTGCATGTCAGTACCATAAAATAATGAGCATGAACAAAGAAAACAGATAGTCACACCAAAGAACACAAGATGTAAGGTGGAAACCCAATGTGGGTGAAAACCACCTGCTGCAATATGTCTCTATCTTCTTTCAAATTAGAAACTTCTTTTACTATGGTTTTGTACTGGTGCATTCCTTTACCAGTACGCAGGCTGCAACCTGCAGAGAGCTACAACTCTCTCTCTCTCTCGTTTTCCAGTCTCTCCTGGAAGGGAGCTACAACCCCCTACTTCTTTTCATAAAGCATCAAATGATCATCAAGTACATAAAAGTTACAGACCACTACAGTTATCAGATCAGCAATAACATAACTAACCCAGAACACCTTATCAACAGAAAAATTCAGTCAACAGAACATTTTAAGACAGATACGCAGTTTTCCCTTCTGTGGCCTACGTCGCTACGCAGTTCACCTTCTGCTTTCCTGCGTATACCCGCAGGGATCCTTCTGCTGAACTGCGTGCCCACGCACTGTTCCTTGAACCGCGCTGCGTACTATTACTGCAGGGACGCACCCAGAGATATTATCGCACCGCGTACTGTTACTGCACGGACGCACCTGAAAATACTATCGCGCCGCGTACTTTTACTGCACGGATGCACCTGAACCTTAGTCGCTCTGCGTACCCACGCAGTTCTCCTTCTTCTGCTCTGCGTACCGACGCAGGTCTCCTTCTTCTGCTCTGCGTACCGACGCAGGTCTCCTTCTTCTGCTCTGCGTCCCCACGCAGATCTCCTGTTTCTGCACTGCGTACCCACGCAGCTCTTCTGTTAAACACCTGCGTCCTTCTGATTAGGGCCGAATAGGCAGTCTACCAGAATGGCATAGTTGCTCAGATCTGATCATGCGCTCGATAGATCACCCTTTACAGATTCGCCTTCAACTTCCCTTTCATATAGATCAAGCTTTTAAGACCATAACCCAATATTTCAGATCTAAAGATATTCAATTGCAAAAGATGCTTAGCCAAGTGATCTCCTTTGCTTTATATAGGCAAGCTCCTCCTAAAATCATGGAACAATACCACGAGCCGACACCGTAATAACCCAAAACCGTCGGCTAAATACCAAGAGTAAAACATAAGAAACCCCACGTGTGCTTTTCTCTGCCTTGAAATGTGTGCACTGGGGGGACGCACCTCCTGAACGGCTGGCCTGCGTATCTGGACGCAGTCCCTGCATGGTGTACCTGCGGGTATGCACCTTCTGAACTGATTTCCTGCGTACTTCTTTATTTTCAACAAATTGAGGGCCTTGCCACGGGAGTTGCCATCAAGTACAACATAGCCATACCAGAAACATAATGCCAACAATCTCCCCCTTTGGACTTGATGGCAACCTCACAAACCTTAGCTTCATTCTCCCCCTTTGACATCAAGGGCAAAGGGGTATGCTCCCCCTAAGATCATGCTCCCCCTGAAAATGAACCAGATCTGCAACAAAGAACCATAATCCACCATGAAAGAGATAGAGACATATTGCAGCTATTTCCAAGATCTCCTTCTGACCATTCTCCATAATGCCAACAATGCATTATATGCTCCCCCTGAACCTGTACCATCAATCAAAAAAGGTTCAACAATAAGATGATGCATCAACAACCCCCAGCTTTTGCCTGAGGTATTCAAAAGTGTCCCTGGGCAATGGTTTGGTGAGAATATCAGCAACTTGTTCCTTAGAAGGAACATACTCCAACTTGACCTTCTATTCAAGTACTTGTTCCCGGAGAAAATGGTACTTGATTGGTATGTGCTTGGTTTTTGAATGCATAACAGGATTCTTTGAGATGTTGATTGCACTTGTGTTATCACATAAGATGGGGATTGGTGGTTTACAAGTGATTTGAAAATCCTGCAAAGTCTGCATCATCCAAAGGAGTTGGGTGCAACAAGATGCAGTAGCAACATATTCCGCTTCAGCTGTAGACAAGGCAATTGAACTCTGTTTCTTGCTGAAACAAGATACCAGTCTGGAACCCATAAAGAACGCACCACCACTTGTGCTTTTCCTGTCATCCACGCTTCCGGCCCAATCTGCATCTGTATAAGCATGAAGTGTAAGATCTGTATCTCTAGGATACCACAAACCATAATTTTGAGTCCCTTGAAGATATTTGAAAATTCTCTTCACTGCCTGAAGATGAGTCTCCTTCGGATTTGCCTGAAATCTTCCAACTATTCCAACTGCATGCATGATGTCCGGTCGGGTACCTGTCAAATAAAGTAAACTTCCAATCATAGATCTGTAGGTTGGTTGATGTACTGCTGCAGATTCATCATTTGCACTGAGGCTACATCCTGTGACCATGGGTGTACATACTGGTTTTGCATCTTCCATACCATATTTCTTCAAAATCTGTTTGAGATACTTGGATTGAGATAAAAAGATTCCTCCTTCTTTTTGTTGGATTTGCAAACCAAGGAAATATGTCAGTTCTCCTAGCAAGGACATTTCAAATTCTTTCTGCATGACCAAGGCAAAGTTTTGACTCATAGCTTCTTCATTGCTCCCAAAAATGATGTCATCTACATACACGACAAGTATTAGCAATTTGTCATTTTCAACTTTTATATAAAGATTGCTATCTGCCGATCCTTTTGAAAAACCTTGTTGATGAAGATATTTGTCCAAACGGTAGTACCAAGCCCTTGGAGCTTGTTTGAGACCATAGAGAGCCTTTTTCAATCTGCATACAAGATTTGGATCATTTCCAAGAATGAACCCATCTGGCTGTTCAATGTACACTTCTTCTTCCAAATCTCCATTCAGAAAGGCTGATTTCACGTCCATTTGAAATACTTTGAAGTTTTGAAAACTTGAGAGAGCAAGGAACATTCGGATGGCCTCAAGTCTTGCAACAGGAGCAAAGGTTTCTTCAAAGTCTATTCCTTCTTGCTGCGCATACCCTTTACAAACAAGTCTGGCTTTGTTTCTAATTACTTCCCCATTTTCATTCAATTTATTTTTGAAGACCCATTTTGTTCCGATAACATTCTTATCCTTTGGTCTAGGAACCAGCTCCCAAGTGTTGTTCTTTTCGATCTGCTCAAGTTCTTCATCCATTGCCTTCACCCAACATTCATCTTTGCATGCCTCTTTCACACTTTGTGGTTCAGTAGAGGAGAGTAATGCCAAATAGCTTGAAGCTTCTGCAACTGTTCTTCTTGTTTGTACACCTGCTTCTTTCTGCCCCATAATCTGAGATTCTGGATGATTCTTCTGAACATATCTGGATGGAGTCTTTTCTTCTATTCTTGTCTTCTCCTCTGGTTCTTCTTGAGGTTCTTCTTGAGGTTCTTCTTCTTCATCATTCTGTCTTTGAGGGTAGCCTTCATCTTCTTCGATGTCTTCATGATGTACTTGCCTAGGAATGTATCCCTTCTCATCAACCACTACATCAATGCTGTCAACAATTCTGCCAAGTCTTTTATTGTAGCATTTGTATGCTTTGCTATGTGGAGAGTAACCAAGAAGAATGCCTTCATCTGCTCTAGGTTCAAGTTTGCCAAGCTGCTCATCAGTATTCTTGATATAGCATTTACTCCCAAAGATTTTGAAGTGCTTTACCGAAGGATTCTTACCACTCCAGAGCTCATGAGGAGTTTGAGTGCTGTTCACCTGGACATTTGTTTTGTTGAGAATAACAACCGCAGCATGTGCAGCTTCACCCCAGAAAGTTGCGGGAGTTCCTGATTCATCAAGCATAGCACGAGCCATTTGTTGGACTGTTCTGTTCATTCTTTCCACAACTCCATTTTGCTGAGGAGTTCTAGCTGTAGAGAATTCTCTTCTTATCCCATGTTCTTCACAGAAATCGAAAAATTCGTTTGAGGTAAACTCCCCACCTCTGTCGGATCTGAGGCACTTAATTTTGTGACCTGATTCATTTTCAACCAAGGCTTTGAAGGATTTGAATTTTTCGAATGCTTCATCTTTGTGCTTCATAAGTCCTAGCCAAACAAACCTGGAGAAATCGTCAATGAATAATATCAAGTATTCTTCTCCTCTAGGTGTTCTTTTCCTGAATGGACCGCATGTATCTGTATGAACTAGCTCAAGAGGCATGCTAGCTGATCCTTCCTTCTCTGGAAAGTTAGTTCTGGTTTGTTTTCCAAACTGACATGATTTGCATATGGTGTTGTCAGGAATTTTGATATCTGGAAGATCACGAACTGCCTGATATTTGCATGCTTTCCTTATTTGTGAAAAGCTTAGATGCCCCAACCTCCGATGCCATAACCAGTGCTCATCATCCTTGCTCAGATAGCATTGTTGTTGTCCTTCTTCAAATATGTACATATTATTTGGAGTTCTTTTACCTTTGATCACTGTTTTACCTGTATCAAGATCACGAACAAGACATCCATTTGATCTGAATATAACCTCGGTTCTTTGATCACACATCTGGCTGACACTTAGAAGATTATGCTTCAAACCATCAACATACAAAACATTTCCAGCCTTGACCTTTTCTTTTAACTGAGCAATGCCCTTTCCTTTTATAGTTGCAGGAGTATCATTTCCAAAAGAGACTTTCTTTCCCTTTTCTAGAGCAGAATAAGACTCAAGTTTTTCTTTATCACCTGTCATATGCTTCAAACATCCACTGTCAATGTACCATAGATTTTCCTGTCCCTCTGCATAAAAAGCTATCCCACATCTTTCTGTTTGAGGTTCCTTTATTCTCCATGTTTTGGTGCTTGAGGCTTGTTCCTTTTTCTGCTGAAACCTGCTTCTGCATTCAGAGTCTTCATGACCAAAGTTATTGCAAATAGAACATTCAACTTCATTTTCAAGAACCGAAAAGTTGTTATAGGTCCTTTTTGTAATCCCTGTCATACTTCTTTGTTTTTGAGCTTCCCTAGTCATGATCGTTTTATATGCAACACATTGAGCTGCTTTGTGACCAAAGTTATGGCAAGAAAAGCATTGTCCATTGAAGAAACTTCTACGGTTATCGAATCTACCAGCCAACTGATTGTAATTTCTATTTTCATCTACTCTTGAACCAAATTGAGAAGATTTTACCTGTGGCTGGTTGTAGCTTTTGTTCACCCTTAAGATGGATTGCCCCTGATAGTTTCTGTTTGTAATTCGTCCCTGCTTTACCTGATTATCTTCATTGTTCTTTTGCTCATTTCTTCTTGCTACATCAAGATAACTTTTTGAGGTGGATGCTTGAGAAGTTTCTCCATTATAGCCCAGACCTGTCTTGTTTAGTGGAGACCGCTGCACATTGATAATCTCATCCAAAGTTTCAGATCCTTTGACAAACTTGAGATTAATAGCTTTTGTTTTCTCAATCTCTTTTCTAAGACCAACAATTTCACCTTCTAATTTTTCAAGATGTTTTTCCTTCTCATCAATTTGAAATTGTAGAGTATCAATGATCATGTTCTTTTCTTCTATACATCTCTTGAGTCTAGTAATTTCATCATAAAGGTTATCCACATCTATAGCATCCATATAATCATCATCTTCAATGCCATTAACAACTTATATTCATTACCTTGTTCATCTTCATCACTGTTTGACAGACCATCACTATCTTCATGAGTGTAGTAGCTTTTCTTATTTGCGTTCTGTTTCTTGTTCCATCTAGCAGGTTCCTTTCCTTTATCCTTATAAGGACATTTTGCAGCATAATGACCTACTCTTCCACAAGCAAAGCATTTAAAAGGTAACTTACCTCTGAACCTTCCAGAACCCCTTTGAAGATTTCTGACGAAATTTGATTCTTCTTCCTCTTCTTCTGGGACGTGGCTTGCTTCATAATAATCTCCTTTGCCTGATGCCTTGAAAGCAGCTTCTCTTCTGTCTGATGGACCTCCCTTTCTCATTTCATAAGCAGTTAGAATCCCATGTAGCTGAGACATAGTAAGAATTCGTAGATTTTCCTTTTCTTCTATTGCAGATACTTTAGATTCAAACTTGGGGGACAATGATCTTAGGACCTTTTCAACCACAATAGCCTCTTTTATTTCTTCACCCAAATTTTTCATACAATTAACAACCTCATCTACCCGAAGAAAATAGTTAGCCACACTTTCATCATTATACATTTTGAGAGTCTCATACTGAATTCTGAGAGTTTGAAGTTTAGCACGCTTTACCTGTTCGTCTCCTTCATAGCTCGTGACAATTTTGTCCCATATTTCTTTTGCGGATTTATAGTGCATTACCTTCATGAATTCTGATTGAGATATACATCCTAATAGAGTACTGACTGCTTTCGCATTTCTTTCATACTTCTTTTTCTCGGTTGCATCTGTAGGAGTAGCTGAAGGGAAAGCATAGCCTGTCTCTACGATGTCCCAAACTTCTGTACCAAGAGATTGAAGATAGGCAGTAACTCTTACCTTCCAATAATTGAAGTTTGTCCCATCAAAAACCGGTGGCCTGATTGATGCTTCTCTCTCGTAGTTGCTCATGATGAACGATCTACCTTCAAGCGATCAAGCTTCTCTGAAGAACCTGGCTCTGATACCAATTGTTGACAATAATACTGAGAGGGGGGGTGAATCAATATTATCTAATTCTTTTAACAAATCTTCCTTATTTGTTCTTTGAATTATTTTTGCATGTCAGTACCATAAAATAATGAGCATGAACAAAGAAAACAGATAGTCACACCAAAGAACACAAGATGTAAGGTGGAAACCCAATGTGGGTGAAAACCACCTGCTGCAATATGTCTCTATCTTCTTTCAAATTAGAAACTTCTTTTACAATGGTTTTGTACTGGTGCAGTCCTTTACCAGTACGCAGGCTGCAACCTGCAGAGAGCTACAACTCTCTCTCTCTCTCGTTTTCCAGTCTCTCCTGGAAGGGAGCTACAACCCCCTACTTCTTTTCATAAAGCATCAAATGATCATCAAGTACATAAAAGTTACAGACCACTACAGTTATCAGATCAGCAATAACAGAACTAACCCAGAACACCTTATCAATAGAAAAATTCAGTCAACAGAACATTTTAAGACAGATATGCAGTTTTCCCTTCTGTGGCCTGCGTCGCTACGCAGTTCACCTTCTGCTTTCCTGCGTATACCCGCAGGGATCCTTCTGCTGAACTGCGTGCCCACGCACTGTTCCTTGAACCGCGCTGCGTACTATTACTGTAGGGACGCACCCAAAGATATTATCGTGCCGCATACTGTTACTGCACGGACGCACCTGAAAATACTATCGCGCCGCGTACTTTTACTGCACGGACGCACCTGAACCTTAGTCGCTCTGCGTACCCACGCAGTTCTCCTTCTTCTGCTCTGCGTACTGACGCAGGTCTCCTTCTTCTGCTCTGCGTACCGACGCAGGTCTCCTTCTTCTGCTCTGCGTCCCCACATAGATCTCCTGTTTCTGCACTGCGTACCCACGCAGCTCTTCTGTTAAACACCCGCGTCCTTCTGATTAGGGCCGAATAGGCAGTCTACCAGAATGGCATAGTTGCTCAGATCTGATCATGCGCTCGAGAGATCACCCTTCACAGATTCACCTTCAACTTCCCTTTCATATAGATCAAGCTTTTAAGACCATAACCCAATATTTCAGATCTAAAGATATTCAATTGCAAAAGATGCTTAGCCAAGTGATCTCCTTTTCTTTATATAGGCAAGCTCCTCGTAAAATCATGGAACAATACCACGAGCCGACACCGTAATAACCCAAAACCGTCGGCTAAATACCAAGAGTAAAACATAAGAAACCCCACGTGTGCTTTTCTCTGCCTTGAAATGTGTGCACTGGGGGGACGCACCTCCTCAACGGCTGGCCTGTGTATCTGGACGCGGTCCCTGCATGGTGTACCTGCGGGTACGCACCTTCTGAACTGATTTCCTGCGTACTTCTTTATTTTCAACAAATTGAGGGCCTTGCCATGGGAGTTGCCATCAAGTACAACATAGCCATACCAGAAACATAATGCCAACATTTGGACACCGGGAAGGCCTCCAAAAGTCACCTGGAAAAAGGCGCGGCGCATATAAAGAGCGCGGCACACTGGGAGAAAATTTCCAATGTAAATTTACACTGGCGCGACGCATATAGAGTGTGCGGCGCATATAGACTCAAGCCCAAAAATTGCTGGAAACTTCACCAATTCACCCATAATTTCCATGAATTCGCCAGATAGGCCCTCATTCTTGCTGTTGCTTTGAATTTGGTGATAAGTGTGAGTGGTTTATGGGTGATAGCCATTGAAACAAGAATCTAAACCCTCCCTTTAAAATACATTCAAAGGAAATTTGTTGCGGGGCCTTGAATTATTTCTTGGTCACCAAGGACTCTCCCCTTCTCCATTTCCCTTTTGTTTCCTCATTTCCTACCCCCCCCATCAAGCTCATTAATCCTACATTGCATTCAAATCCTAAAACCCCAAAACCCTAGCCCTTATAACAATCTCCCAACCCTATATAACAATCCCAAACCCTAAACCCTATTCCTATACATAAATCCCCAAACCTCACCCTCCTAAAACACAATCAAGTGACTGTCCTCACATTGCAGACTTCACTTGATTGAACAATATCCTTACCCTCACTCCATTATACCTATTGTTCCATATTCCTCACAGCTCCTCATTTCCCTTAGCATATTTGGCACTTGGAGACAAAGACATCAAGCCTTCATTTCTAATTCTCAACAAATCAAACATACACTTTGCATAGACTTTCAACACCATGGAGGCGGGCACCGATACATCATATGACCAAGACAATGACTCTACAACTGAAACTCTATACACCGGGAGGGTACTGAGGATGCACAAAACAGATGATCTGCTCCAAGTCTTGACCAAAGCTTCTCTGGTTGAGCATGGCACTTGATGGGGGACCTACAGTCCAAATTTCAAGAAATTTGGAGAAATTTTTGACATTTTGGAATTTTTGCACTAAAAAATAGGCTTTTTCCCTATATGTGTCGCGCACCTTGCGCGACGCTTAGGATTGGGAGCTCCAAATCACAAATGGCTTGCAGTTTTGGATTTTTCATGAAAAATCATGAATTTTGGTACTTCAAAAAGAAATTTGGGCAAGTTTTGGGTCCCCAAAAGGTCAAAAAACATGCAAAAAATGACATCACTGCCCCTATTTTGACACACAGGAAGCAGTCTTGGGAGAATGCACTTTTGGAGGGGCAAATGGACACAAAATTGGAAAATTCCACTTGGGTTGGAAAGTAGATAGGTAGGGCTTTCCAAAAAGCCAACCTGAGCTCAATTTGGACTTCAGAAAGTGCCTCAAAATCAGTAGCAAAGTAGCGCGGCGCATATAGATTTTTTGCCCAATTTTTCATCTTTCAGCTCAGAAATTCGGCCAGTTTGACTAGTTTTGCTTTGTAATGTAATTTTTGACTTCTCTTGATGTAATTGACTGAACATGATGTAATTTTGACACTTAGTTACTTGTTCTAGAAGATTCATTCACCAAAGAGTGAAAATTTAATGAATGAATCAGTTTCCTACCTTATAGAGGCAAGTTGTTTTGACTGCCTAGATTTTAGTGCTTTGTTTAGAATTGGTTGAAACAGCTCCTAGAATGATGAGCTCGACCCCTAGAGGCAAGGGAGGAGGTTGGCTTGCCTATATTATTTAATTTCTAAGTCATTTTCATGGTTGGACTCTTGGGAAAAGCTTGACATTCTATTGTACATTCACTTCTGCATTTTTGGCAAAGGAAAGACTAGGGTTTTGCAGCACTGTTTGGGATCCATGTGGCTTTATGTGTTGATGGTGTGCTTATTTTAGTATTTGTAAGTTGTTATGTGTATCATCTTCCTTCTCTCATCTTATGCAATTGAACAAATGAAGTGTTAAGGTAGAATCCATAGATTGTTATGCTCTACCTTTGAATTTGTTTAATTTCCATGTTTTGATCTGTTTAAGGAGAATCCTTGAAATCTTCTTGCTCTCCTTAGCTTCTCACCAGTCAGATCTAGCCATTCATTTTCTTTAAAAGCATCAAGACAATCGCCTACCTTGCCCCAAGTAGACCTCTGCAAAAACTGTCTCATCCCCGCACCCAAAATTGCCTTTCCCTTTGATTCAACAAAAACCTCAAAAATCAACTTCAAACTCCTTGTACTTCATACCTAGCCTAAGATCAATTGCCAATTTAGTCATCTCGAGCCTCATTGATCACCTTTTTCCGAGATTGGCCCGGAGAGAGCCCTCTCCTGTCCTCGTAGGGCTAGCTACGAGGCTGAGCGTGGTTTGATGTGGACCTAGAACCTTGTCTTTTCAGCCTGAGACAAATCTAGGCTCTAACAGGTAGTAAAGGAAACTCATGATGTGAACAAAAGAAATGTTAATCATGATTTCTTAGACTCTAATGTGGGATCGAAAACCCACCATATTCCAAAAATCGATATGAGGAAGTTTGATGGCAAGGATCCCGCAACATGGATATTACAAATGGAGCAATTTTTCGATCTCAATAATGTGCAAAACACACAAAAGGTACGTATGGAAACTTTATATTTGGAACCAAATCAGTTTGTATGGTATCAATGGCTTTTCTCTCGTAAACAATTTATCACTTGGGCAATTTTTACGGAAGAATTGATAGCACATTATGAGGTTACAAAAAGAAACACTTTTTTTAGCCAATTGATAAGTCTCAAACAAAAGGGTTCAATAATGGAGCACATTGAGGAGTTCCAAAAATTGAACATAAGGGTAAAAGATACTCCAGAGGAGCATAGGATTGATCTGTTCATAGGGTCTTTAAAGGATAATATCCAACATGATGTTCACCTTTGGGAACCTGATTCATTAGAGAAGGCATTCAGGTTAGCAAGAAAAATGGAAAGCAAAATTATGGCAACGAAGAAGCATACCACTCTCAACTATAAAGATGGAAGTGTGGTTGCTCCTAGTCTTCCACAACCTATAAGGTTGACACCACAACAATTGGAAGAAAAAAGAGAAAAAGGGCTTTGTTACAGTTGTGATAGAAAATACACTAAAGGTCATAAGTGTGCTAAGAAGAAATTATTCTACATAGATTGTGAAGAGGAAGAAGAAAAGGAGCAAGAAAGGTCAAAAGAAGAGGATATACTCCAGGAACAAAGCCTAGATAAAGAAGAAATGAATCCTACCATATCTTGTAATGCATTGGCGGGAATTACCACTCCTCAAACCATCAAGATAGAAGGACAAATCAAGAAGAAAAAAGTACTAGTGTTGATTGATTCAGGAAGTACCCACAATTTTATTCATTGTAAGGTAGCAAAAGAATTGAATTACTTCTTATACCCAGCACCAGAGTGTCAAGTGATGATTGAAAATGGAGGAACAATAAATTTCTCTGGAAAGTGCCATAATATCAAGCTATCAATGGGAGAATATGTATTGACTAGCCCAATGCTTTCCATTCCAATGGGAGGTGTTGATTTTGTACTAGGAGTACAATGGCTACAATCCTTGGGTACAATAGCTTTCAATTTTCAAGAACTTTTCATGAAATTTTCCATGGAAGGAAAGGAAGTTGAATTAAGGGGTATTGCAGGGAAACCGGGAAAGATAATTAGCTCTAATGGTATGACAAAGCTTCTAAAAAAGGAACAAAGGGGTGTAATTGCACAATTATGTTCACTAGATGTTTCCACATTGCAATCATCTATTTCTCTAGATCTCCAAAAAGTCTTGGACAATCATTCCAAGGTATTTGAGACTCCCAAAGGTCTCCCACCTATTCGTGATCATGATCATGCTATTCATTTGATTCCAGGAAGTGTTCCTCCAAACATCAGGTTGTACAGATATCCCTATGCCCAAAAGAGTGAAATTGAACGTATGGTTGCAGAAATGCTAGAGGCTGGTATAATTCAACCGAGTCAAAGTTCTTTCTCTGCTCCAGTAGTATTAGTGCACAAGAAGGATGGATCATGGCGCATGTGTCTGGATTATAGGGAGCTCAACAAGCTCACTATTAAAGATAAGTTCCCTATTCCCTTCATTGATGAATTACTGGATGAATTGCATGGATCAATTTACTTCACCAAGTTGGATCTTTGTTCAGGATATCATCAAATCAGAATGAAGACTGAAGACATTTCGAAAACAACATTTAGAACTCATGAGGGTCATTATGAATTTTTGGTCATGCCTTTTGGCCTTACCAATGCACCTTCAACATTTCAAGGTTTGATGAATTACATTTTCAAACCATTCCTTAGAAAAATTGTGTTAGTATTTTTTGATGATATACTAATCTACGACAAGTCTTGGAAGGATCATGTTGAACATGTTGACAGGGTGCTACAACTATTGGAGGAGAAACAATTATATGCAAAAAGATCCAAATGTTTCTTTGGAGTACAAGAGGTGGAATATCTGGGTCATATTGTATCTCATGAAGGAGTTAAGGTAGACCCTAGCAAAATTAAAGCCATTAAGGAATGGAAAATCCCCACATCCATAAAGCATCTGAGAGGATTCTCGGGTTGACAGGGTATTATCGCAAGCTTGTTAAGAATTATGGGAGAATAGCAGCACCTCTAACAACATTATTGAAGAAAGATGCATTTTCATGGACTCCAGAAGCAACAAAGGCCTTCGAACATCTTAAAGAGGCAATATGCCAAGCACTGGTCTTAGCTACATCGGACTTCACAAAAACCTTTATTGTGGAATGTGATGCTTCAGGAAATGGAATTGGTGCTATTTTAATGCAAGATGAAAGACCCATTTCTTTTGAAAGTCGTCCAATCAAGGGAAAGTTTTTACACAAAGCTATTTATGAGAAGGAAATGTTGGCAATACTCCATGCACTTAAGAAATGGCGACCCTACCTAATGGGAAGATACTTCAAGGTAAAAACGGATCATGATAGCCTTAAATACCTTTTAGAACAAATATTATCCTCTGAAGGGCAACAAAAGTGGGTCACAAAGATGTTGGGTTATGACTTTGAAATCATCTACAAAAAAGGGAAGCAAAATGTGGTGGCAGATGCACTCTCAAGAAAGGATGAGGATGTGGAAGCATTGTTGTGTGCCATTTCTATTATCCAACTAGATTGGATAAACGAAGCAAGGGAGGAATGGAAGAATGACAAATAAGTATGGGCACTTATTCAAAAGTTACAATAAGATTCCAGTACGTCTGATACATTTAGCTGGAAAATTGATTCTTTATGGTACAAAGATCGCTTATACCTCTGTAAGAATTCCCAACTAAAACAAAAGGTCCTTATGGAATTGCACACTTTTCCCTTCGGAGGGCACTCAGGATTTTTAAAAACTTACCACAGGGTTAAGAAGGATTTTTTGGGATGGCCTTAAATCAGATATTCAAAAATTTGTGGCGGAATGTTTGGTTTGCCAACAAAATAAAGTTGAAACAATTAAGACACCGAGTCTATTACAAACTTTATCCATTCCAAGCCAACGTTGGGAGTAGGTTTCAATGGATTTTATCACAGGTTTACCCAAGTCTGAGGGAAAGAGTGTCATCATGGTGGTAGTTGACAGACTTACCAAGTATGCACACTTTTGTGCATTATCACATCCATTTAAAGCCAGTACGGTTTCTACTGCATTTATGGAAACAATTAAAAAGCTACATGGAAACCCAAAGATTATTGTAAGTGATAGAGATCCCATTTTCACTGGACATTTTTGGACAAAATTATTTTCTTGTCTTGGTACTCAGTTAGCTCATGGCTCATCTTATCATCCTTAATCTGATGGGAAAACTAAGATAGTAAACAAATGTTTGGAAGGATATCTTCGTTGCTTTGTATCTGATAAACAGACACAATGGGTCAAATGGTTGCCTCTGGGTGAATGGTGGTATAACACTTCCTTCCATACAGTAACAAAAATGACCCCATTTATGGCACTTTATGGATATCAGCCATCATCCGTCACATCATATTTAAGAGAAAATCCTAAGGTTCAAGCAGTGGAACATCACATCGAACATCAACAACAAGTCCTCCAACTCTTAAAGGATAACCTCGTGTTGGCACAGAATAGAATGAAACAAAAGGCAGATCAACATTGCAGTGAAAGAAGTTTTGATGTAGGTGATTGGGTATTCCTACGACTACAACCATATAAGCAAATGTCCCTCAAGCAAGCTAAGAAGGATAATAAATTGTCACCAAATTATTATGGTCCGTACAAGGTGTTGCAAAAGATTGGTACTATGGCATACAAATTGGAGCTTCCTGCAGCTTCTCGATTGCACCCAGTTTTCCATGTTTCATGTTTAAACAAGGTTATAGGCGACAAGCTCCCAGTTCAAACAATATTGCCAGAACTTGATGAGGAAGAAAAAATTATATTGGAACCAGAAGCAGTCATAGAAACAAGAACTCGACAGCTACGAAATCGATAAATTTCAGAGTATCTTATCAAGTGGAAGAACTTATCCGCTGAAGATTCCACATGGGAGGATGAGAATTTTATATAGAAGCATCCAGAACTACTCAAGTGTTGAGGACAACACTTTTTTTTACGGAGAGGGGCATGTTGGCTCCCTATAGTACTAGTAATTACCCCATTACTTTTGTAGTTGCATCCCTTATTAACATTGTTGTGCCCCTATTATCCCCATATTGTTATTACTATGCCCCATAGAATCCCTCTATTTTTATTTTTGTGGCTTTATATTATTATTGTTAGGTCGGTTGGGTTATATTGTGACTCCTTAGACTCCTATATATAGCAAGGAGGTTTTGTCATTTTAATCATCCAAGAATTGTTCATTTATGTAATGTAAAGGAGGTTGCCCCCTCGACGAGACTGAATTCTAAGGCATTGATCTATCTTTTCTATCTTTTCTTGAGCTGGTTTCATAACAGATTCTCTCATAAATAACTCATGCATGTCTATTCAGAGAAAGACCCAGTTGAGATTAAAGACATGGACATTGTACTATCAATTGCATGTGTTTTCCTATAAAGGAAACTCATCCATGCAGTCAAGCAAAAGGTTCCTTGAGGATTGTGCAGTTTTATAGGGTGTGAGATCAGTGTTACACTTGGTAACAGGAGGATCGCCCAGGAGAAACTGCGCATGGAAATAGGAGGCTTGGAGGGCAGAGGAGAAGGTTTGTGAGAAGCCTTGTTTTCTTGTGAGCATCCAGGAGGATTGTACTGAGATCTGGCTAGTTGTGAGAGCTAAGGCATTGTGTAATTCTAAGATATTTACACCTTGTATGATAATACAGATATCGGGGTTTTTAGCTGAGACTTTCCCTATAGTATTCTTTTGTGTTTCATGTGTGATTGATTTCTTCTTCATATGTTATATGTGTTCTATTTGATCTTGCTCAATATCAATTAAGCTTCCACAAGTTTGATTGTAGAAGTAGATTAAGTATTTTTCTTTAGTACATTGCATAATCAGTTTAATCTACAGTGAAAATTTCTACATGGTATCAGAGCCAAGTTTATCGGAGTAGTGAATAGTATACAAAGAAGAGAATTCATAGTAAAAAATAAATAAATAAATAATAATTGGGCCGCGAGTTTGCAGAGCAGATCTAAATATTTTTGTGAAAAATTTTTAGAAACAAATAGCAGATCTAGATTCCTTGCGGAAAAATAGCCAAATTCAAAAAAAAAATTGGCTGAATCGAAGTTTGGATGAGGGAGATATCGCTGATTTAAAATCAGCTCTTTTTCCAGAAAATTTCATGACAGCGAAAAAGATGAAACAGATTGGTGTGCTAGCCAAGAACCTATATGCTCTTGAGGTTCAAGATGCATGCAAAGCCTTGAGGAGCAAGGCAAATGTTGGAGAATTGGTGGTTGAGAGGGAGAGTAAATTACCTCTCAAGATGCAGCGCTAGAAGAAGTCTTAGACAATTGTGGAGGAGCCATAATTGGAGAAGTTAGCAGAGGGATCACATGTAGCCATACCTTCAGGTGTGAGGTGGGGTGATGTGAAGTGATAGTCCCAAGAAGGTTGAAATTGGGCAGGGTCCATTGAGAGGTTTTATCTCATGGATCGTACCTTGCTACGGGAGCTCAAAGTACATAGTAGCGGGAGGAATCAGTGGGATTGATGCAGTCAGAGATCAAAGTGACAGAGGCTAGAGCAGTTAGATACTGAAGAGCGCAGAGAAGGACTAACAACAGTGCAGAAAGGATAAGTCAGAAAAAGCACAAAGTTTTCAGTCGACAGAGGCAGTAGCAGTCAGAGACTTTGATGATAGATGCATCATACTAATTCAGGTTTTTTTTTGTTTCTAGAGTTGTTGGAGCAACAACACTAGAGAGAAGTATTGCATGCAGAACATTCCAAAGGTTCAGGATCAAGATCAAGTTAATTCCTTTCTTGTTGAGAGGGAGTTTTGATAATAGCAACAAGAAATGCTAAAAATAGAATCCAATATATTCCGTTTTTAATTTGTCCTTGAATTAAAATTGATAATTAAAATTAGAATTTAGTCTCACCAGTTGTTTGAAAAATAATTAATTAATTCATCTTGAGTTAATTAGTTGGAGAAAATCAAACATGAAGTCTATGTGAATACATGCAACAATTATCCCTTTGATTGAGGAAGGTATCCCTTAATTAAGGAGATAAGGAAGAGTTGTAATTGAGTTGTAATTAGTTAGCTCAGTTAACTAAGTTAAGTCCAGTTACATTAGTTCCAACAGTTTGTGGAACTAATTGTGAGTTCAGTTAGTTAATGCATGCATGCATCAAACTAGTGTACTCCAGATAATTTAAGATTCTCTCATAAATAACTCATGCATGTCTATTCAGAGAAAGATCCAGTTGAGATTAAATACATGGACATTGTACTATCAGTTGCATGTGGTTTCCTATAAAGGAAACTCATCCATGCAGTCAAGAAAAAGGTTCCTTGAGGATTGTACAGTTTTACAGGGTGTGAGATCAGTGTGAGAGATCAATGTTACACTTGGTAATAGGAGGATCACCCAGGAGAAACTGCGCAAGGAAATAAGAGGCTTGGAGGGCAGAGGAGAAGGTTTGTGAGAAGCCTTGTTTTCCTGTGAGCATCTAGGAGGATTTTACTGAGAGCTGGCTAGTTGTGAGAGCTAAGGCTTTGCGTAATTATGAGATATTTACACCTTGTATGATAATACAGATATCGGGGTTTTTAGCTGAGGCTTTCCCTGAAGTATACTTCTATGTTTCATGTGTGATTGATTTCTTCTTCATCTGTTATATGTGTTCTATTTTATCTTGCTCAAAATCAATTAAGCTTCTGCAAGTTTGATTGTAGAAGTAGATTAAGTATTTTGCTTTAGTACATTGCATAATCAGTTTAATCTACAATGATAATTTCTACACTAACATTTTTGGAATGCAATGATTGATTACATTCTCTTTCCTTCACACATTTTAGATTAGTTTACTTTCTTTATTATTAAGCTAGGGTTTCCATTTCAAGAACTATTATTTCCATTCCATATACTAGGTTTCCTTTTGATTGCAACTTTTACATTATGCAATGAGGTTATTGTTTTATTTCATGATATTCACTTCATTGCATCAAATCGACGAAATAAGGACACATTTCATGCTACACATATAGTGTCGACACCTCTTAAGTTTTTATAAACCTTGGGTTGATAATTTAAGTTGGTAGCCTTGGGAGTTGCAACATTCGTGTTGCAACACTGGGGCTCATTAGGTGGTTGTGTGGATAATTTGTTTTCATCTTTTCCCGAGTTCAATTTGCACAAATAATAGTTGGCTTATTATGGTAAGGCTAGAAGGGTAGAAACCCCTTGCAAGTGGGACTCCGCTAGGTGTGTCTCTAGACATTCTAGCCCTTGCTAAGTCTTTAATTTTCTATCAATCATTGGCTTGCAGACCGTTAGCACTAACAAAGATAACAAAGAAATTATAGTGGAAACTAAATAACTTTAAACCTTTACCTTAAATCATTGTTATGAATCATTGATTCCTCTAAATGACACACACACACACACACACACACACACATACATATATATGCTTCTTTCTATTAAACTGATACCAAATTACATAATATCAAAATACTTTTTCTATGTTCTGTCAGATTAGAAATAGACCAACGACAAAAGTTAATGTATTTTGTCTCAAATGCCCATATACTAATTGGATACATACAAAAATGTATACTAACCAAGACTTCATTGCGCAAGACATTATGCCATGCTATTGGTCAATTCCAAATGAAGTAGAAAAACCATAAATTAAGTGAAACCATCAAGAGGACGTGGAAACATCAATGATGCCTAGAATGACTGGATTGACTAGAGGTGCACGATTTAGTTGGTTGCGGAGTTGTTCCTCAATGCAAGCTAGCTCTTTGATTCTTCCACCTCTAGCTTGGTACATTATACTTGTATTTTAACTAAAATATAAAATTTCAATTAAAAATTGCCTGTATATTTATCAAATCTATCCTAGATTATATAGAGATTCAATATTAAATATTCTTTTAAAGGTTAAAATAATTTTTAAATATTAATATACATTTATTTGTTAAATATATTTAGCTTTAAACTCTCTTAGAACTTTTTCCTTCCTTTATTATGGTTTCTTGATATATATATATATATATATATATATGCAAGCAAAAATAATTCATTTTATTAGAGTCAAACTATGACATATAGGTTGGTCTGCCCTGGGTTATTACTAGGGAAAACAAACCAGTGGTAGAACCATAATTTTTTTAGCATTCAAAAATTGACGTTGTTTTTAGAATTCAAAATTACAGTGATCATACTAAGAGGCCTATGTCCTGCTAGAGCTTTGATACCCTTAAAAGAATAAAACCAGAAAGAAAAGTAAACGACAAGAGAGTAGACATAATTCATTAACCCTTCTTGGGAGAGTCTAATTCCTTGACATCAATGAGTTCCTTGCTTCTCCTTGGTGAGCATATTGGATCTGGAAGGAGGCCCATGTGGGCTTCAATTCATTTCAGATGTCAATTAGTCCTTTAAGTGTGACTTGTAATTCATCTAAACAACAACATGATTTATTCTTGACCTTCATTTCTATCTAAAAGAACTCTCTTGGAAAACATTTTCATGTGCAGTAAATATCTAGCTGTCCATGTACATATTGAACCTTCCCATTGTGTGCTTTCTATTCAAGATCTAATTAGTGAATTCACCTACAATCTCCACATCTTGCAAAATTCACATTCCACTACAATCCCTCCTTCTACCCCAACCATTTCCTCTTGAATTTAAGGTGGAGTATGGGATGTGAAATGCCCTGTCGAAGCCTCTACACATAGTTGAGCTCAGAAACCCATCTCATGGTAGTAATCCACTCCTCTTGTAGACTTGGCACACTATCTAGACATGGTTGTCAGTGTATGAATACCAGGGTCAAAGTTCAAATAGGTAAGGGGAAATCCAAGATGGAGGCAAGAGAAAGGGAGGGAAGCATTACCTAGAAAGACAAGGAGTGGACGCATGACCAGATAAGGGAGGAGAATGAGGCTAAACTAGAGTGGAGATGGCCAAAGAATGAAACATTAAAAGGATACATAGGACTTTCTTTCACAACTGAGCACTTTTCAATCCCATAAGGAAAGAGAGGGATGATAATAAGGTGGCAGGGAGTGAAATGTAGGAGGAAGAAAAAAACATGCTAATAAGCTCTCATCTTAGAGTGATGAGATTGAAAAACAAACAAAAAATCCATAGTGGATCTTGGCTCCAAACAGAAACATCATACCAATGATTAGTTGCACCTTTAAGATGAGAATTTAAACAAGAAATCATTGCCTCTTTGTAATGAAATTTCGACGCAAGAGCCTAAGGGCATGAATGTCATTAATTTCCTACCATAATTAAACTCAAATTAAATATGACATTCTGGCTCATGTTTGTTTTGGTTGGTACACAAAACAAGAACCTTCCACCTTGCAAAGTTATGAATTATCACAGTGCATCAAATAGATAATACTAGCTGAAGAAAGATATAGATTTTTTGACTTACACATCCACACTTTTTGTAATGAATGAATTAAAACCCAACTATAAATATCCTCTATCAATTGCACAAAGTTATGTGAAGACATGCTAGGTTCAAATATAATGATTGATTAATTATCATGGGAGAGAGGTTGTGCCACATCCCTTCCATTTATACTTGGTGGGGAGATGGTCATGCCCTCCCCACCTGCCCCCCTCTCTAACAATCGATACAGAGAACATGGAACATAATATTATTATACAAATAATTTACAAAGTATTTAATTTGAATTTATATAATTACTTTTATCTTAATATATTATATTATATTATGGTTCAGAAAATATTATGATTAATAATTTGTTTAATTATTTTTATCTTTTTATTTTCTGATTTAGTGATTTGATCACATAATGTTATTATACAAATAGTTTATGTTTAAATCAAATGAGTGAAAAACTTTTAAGTATATATAAAGAAAAGTGTTTATTTCCTAAATTTGATTAATTTACATCATAGAAACACTTCATACACGAGACATGTATAACTAAACAAAATGACTAATAAACCTTATATAATATGTTTCTTTATTTAATAATAATGATATTATATTTAGGTTAATTTAAATTTTATTATTTTAGAATATGCAAATTTAGAATATATTTTTTTTCTAAGTTAGACATTCTATTAAGTGTTGATGAAAATTAAATAAGAAATCAAGAGTCTGTAGGTCTCACCCCAACCAGGTTTGTTGACCCTAGCTATCTGATAATTACATACGCCAAAATAAGCAGAGATCTATTGTCCAGAACCTTGTATGCGAGTAAATACAAAATACTCACAAAATTACTAGAACACCAAAAACCATACCTACTCATTAGATGTAATGGGCGTTGGATTGTCTGACCCTGCACCCAGTTGGGGAGGAGGATGATAGGTACATTTGAAATGTTGCTCCATATGTGCCAACCATGCTTCCAACTTTTCCATTTTCTTTGAAAGAAGAGTTTTTGAATGCCCCACAATGACCACTCGCTCACAAAGATGAGTCTGAAAGCACTGGAACTAATGGAGAGAAGCAACCAGTGTTTCATGCTCTTCACACCGAGTTTTATCTTGCTCTTCCAGCTTCTCCCATATAGATTGCAAAGATATATTATGATTTGTGGCTCTTGGTGACTGACTACCCAAACAATGGCGGGAACCACGACCCCCGCCACAACCTCCACACTTTACACTACCACTGGATCTCCCTCGACCACTAGCAACCACAATCCACCAGCCATGCCCTCGAGGAGTTGCCTCCCCTGAAGTGGAGGTTTCCTTGCCAGCACAAGTATTCCTGTGTATGGGTTTCATGATCGCCCAGGTTCCTATAGTGGTTCCCCCAACACTAACACAACACCACCACCCTTCTTTAACCCACCAATAGTTGCGTCGATTTACCACCTCGACCTATCACTGCGAGGGAGGAAAGATACTAAAATTTTCAGCGAAAGAGATACCCAAATTTAACACACACACAAACCCAAGCCTACCTGGAGGTGATAACCCCTAGAAATCCCATACAATAGTTAAACACCAACCACCACCTGAACTGTAGCTAAGGAGAATGAGAGAAGATAAAAACCAAAAAATGGATGCGAGGACTCTGACTCCTTGGCTTTGGGCCTTTCTCCGTGGGTGAAAAACCACCAGCCATCCACTCACCCATCGAGCTAGATAAAACATCTGCACAGACCACATAGAGACATGATGCCCATCTAGGCCATAATGCCTCCACCATAACTAGGAAGGACTTTGAAATGTTGAGTCTAACAATACCCAGACAACAATAGACGAGAGGATCACAACCTGAATGGAAGCTACAAAACTAGGGGCTAAGAAAATGACCTCTCTTAATTCCCTTGAGAGGGAGCACTAGGGAACTAACTTTAATTGTAGACAAAAGAGAATGAAGAAACACCAAATAAATCCCATAATAAACCACAAAAAGGTGTAATTCCTAGGAAAGACCCAGGGCCTAAAGAATAAAGGCCAATTCACCTCAAGGGTTTAGTTCATATAGTATACCAAGAAGAAAACATAAGGACCAAGCCAAAGGCTTGGTGAAATGCAAGGGATTACGATTAGAAAATAACCATGGGTTGGCAGAGCACCCTTACCATGAGAATTTTCCAAGCACTCAACCACACAAACCAACTTACCACAATCGTTGCAAACTCAATGGAGTCACCATGGACTGGAAGCTTGTTGTTTCTTGGTTCTAGCCCCTTGAGCAGCACTGAGTAAGATGAGCCTCCACCCAATAATGTCAAATTATGAAGAAGGCACCAACTAGTTTCCACAAAATCTCATAAACTCGTTGCAGTCCTTTGTCCACCATAGTAAAATCAACATTCTCCCACACACACTCACGACCTTGATTACCCAATCTACCAAGCGAATAGACAACTCTCCTGCCAACCTCCCATCCTGCCTCTTAATGTGTTACATGCTGTCACATAGGAGGATCTCCCCCACGATTTGTCTTCTAAGGATCCCACACCCTCATCGGGGAAAAATTTATAATACTTTGGTGTAAATTTTAATAGTGTTAAAAAATTAAATTAAAAAAGAATAAGTGTAATTTTTTTTAATTGTAATATAAATTTATCAAAAGTTATATATTTATTTGATGAATATTTATGATGATGAGATGATGATTAACGTACACTAAAATTGATATGGTTTATCAGACCTTAAGAAGGTAAGATATTATTGGAATTCTTTAACATTTTATTTCTATGCTAAAAAACTTTAAGACAAGTGTTCCAAGATCACCATAATTTAGTTGACTTAAAAGGTGAAGAAGATTGGTAGTGTGACAAATATTTTGAAAATTAGATTGAATGTGAATATAATATGGACAATATAATATGAACAATATTCTACCATTTTAGCATTGAAAAGGTGATAAAATATATCATTGCATAGTGTTTTACGAATTGACCAATTACCAAAAGCTCATGAGAATTTGTTCTTATTTTAGAAATGCTTATTTTCTTCTTAACATTAGTTAATGGAGAAATATTTCTTATTTTTGAGATTGGTGTTAATCACTTATATCTTAGTTTCCCTTTTTCATCTAACTCTTTATCACCCCACAATTTATCCTTAAATTTTGATGTAAAAACATATTTAATATTATCGTTAGGAAATTATCCCCTCATTTATCTCCCAATGGTCTAGTCAAGACTGAGCATCCTTATGCCATCCCCGCTTGATTCGAAGGTGGGGGTTTTGGCTAGATTTAGAAGCAATTTTAGGGAACATATTGAATTCCATGCTATTTAAATTATTATTATATAAAATATACCTCTTCATACCATGCTTTCAATGGGCTAAAGGCTTGTTTCATTTGGAAGGATAAGATAGGGAGAATTTTAGTTAATCTTAAGATTGTAGGTTATAAACTAGTTTTGGATCTATTATATCTTCCTCCACGACTCTAGAAATACTACAACCCCAAATCTCACATCCATATAAAATAACAAGAGTGGCGAGTGCCTTAAAGAGAATTTTTTTACATCCCATATCTAAAAATCTACTAACTTACAATTGTTTTCAAGCCCATAATCAGCTTTCCCTCATCCATTTATCCTTTTTTCATTGTTATAATTCTAATTAAGCTTGATATGGACATCGATTCCAACATATTTGTACGAATACACTTCCTCCAATTAGTTATTGTCATATATGAAAGTATCATATCTTATTATTCTTGATTTAATTATCATGACTTTAGTTTTGTTAGTATCAATAGTCATACCCATCTTGGAGCATAAATATTGGAGGATTCTTATTTGGTTGCCAAGATTTTAATGGTTCTTCATCAAAAGAATAATATCATCAACATAAAGGAGAAGAGTTATGACTATACTAGTGAGCATAGGTCCAATAAAACCAATATTTTCAAGCACTCTTCTAGCTTATCAATGTATATGCCAAAAATGGTAGGGGATAGGAGACACCCTTGCTTGAATCTAATAGTCCATTTAATTTTTTTCCCAACCTTCAATAGTACTAAATTTGAAAATAACATTATCTTACAGTCTTATCTCAATAAACCTCAACTTGAGAGGAACCATTATCCCTTTCATCCTCTTCCATGATTTTGTACTAGGATTTGGTGTCAAAAGCATTTCTAAATTCAATGAAACAACATAAGAGATCAATTTATTGTGACATTATTTTGCAATTATCCTAAGAGTAACAAGGTGGTCCATAGTTGAATGATATATCCTAAACCTAGGTTTCCCTTTAGCTTTTTTAAGGCTTCTAGTCATAGGCTAATTTTCTTTTCCAAAATAATTCAATGCAACTTAGATGAGATGTGGCTAACCATAATGGCCCTATTTAGAGGGTATGCTTTTATTCCCTCTTTTAAAGATGGGCTAATAAGGCTCTGTGTCCAAGGTTTATGGAAGTCTTGCTTCACTACAAAATTGAAGACCTTGTGTATGTGAGGGATGAGGATAGGCCCTCCCATTTTAAACTTTTCATCTTGGTTTCCTTTAATATCCATAGCTTTCAATTAGTGATTTCCTTAACCCAAAACTCAATGTCTTCCAGAGAAAAAATATTATCCTCTATAATGGAATTTAGAATAGTGTCCATGGTGCTAGGGGATTCATAAAGTATTTAAGATAGGAAGTTTAGTTCTTCAAGGGATCCATTCCTCTAGAACATTCTAGGATCATATTTAGATAGGTGTTGCAACCACTCTTGATTTTTATTTTTAATGTACCTTATCTTCCTTTTAATACGAGTTTGTATGTATTTTTCAAGTTTTAAAGATTCACTAGGAGCATATCTAATCACTTTTCTAGCAATTTTGCATCATTATCATACCAAGGGGTGGTAGTTCTATTACTCTTTTTATATGACATCTTGATATATAACTTTCTAATGGAAGCAAATAGGATTATAGTTAAATTATGATAGAGGTTTTCAATGTTATCTGTATAAGTTCAGGTGTGTGAATCCTTATTTATATCCTTTAAGATGAAATAAATTTTACTTTTGTAAAAAATCAAGTGCCTTTGATTCACTCTCCCCCCTCGAGCCTCTCAATATTAGTGCAAGTCCAACACATTTGAATCTCTATCCCTAATAATACATTTCCTATTTCTAGCCATTTCTCGTCTGCCTTCCTTTACTTTTTGAACATCCTTACTTAGCAAAATTTGGTTTACTGGAATAAGGTACTCATTTATAAATATCCTTGACCCTTTTAGGCTTGGGGATTTACTAAGTACACCAAATTGATGATGACTACAATTTACCCTAAAATGTATTAATCTATCTTTTTGTTTGAGTATTTTTCCCAACCTTCTTGCGTCTATGAGACAAGTTGTTTCAATTTGTGACCTATTTTTTAGTTCTTCTTTTAATATTGGTAGCGTGCCCTCATATTTATGCTTTTTCATACTAGCAATTATAACATTCTAGGATATTTTATTGAATTCATGATCCAAATCGATTAGCTTATTCATTTCCTCTTTGATGGGTTTGATGTTTAATTTTATTTCATACTACTTAGGGCCAAATTGTAATTTAGTTTTTCTTTTAACTTTTTAATCCCATCTCTTAAGGTGCAATTTTCTTTAACTATTAAATATTTATTATTTTCCATTTCTTGTAATCTATCTTCCAATTTTTTAGTGGAGTTTCAAACTCAAATATTATATTCTCTAGCTATTTTTCTAATAATTTGAATTTGTTTTCAAGCATTGCAACTAACTCTATTTTATGTTTTGTTTCTCTTTCTTCTCTCATTTTCTAATGATATGATATAAAGACTTTGCTTTGGCTCCATTTGCTAGGTTGAGGTTTTAGCATATGTGTTGAAGTGTTCATAATTAAAAAAAAAGGAGTAAGAAAAAGAAAATAAATAAAATAATCTTATGCATGTGGATTATGAGCAACTAAGTATACTCTCGCAGAGTTCTCGCTAGTATATTGGTGCAAAATAATTCTTGCTAGTGTCATGTTGTAGACCATGGGGTATAAACCTGACAAGATAAATGTTCATGACACCTCAAATTTTCACCATAGTTAAAATTAATTTCTATAAAAAATTTGTACAAAATGTATGCTTAAAAAATCAACACAAATATTCATCACAAATAATTAATTCCCATAAATATGTTGTAAAATATATGCCTCGAAAAATCACCATAAATATTCACCACAAATAAAGCTAATTCACAATACTACTTATGCCCAAAAAAAATATTCACAAAGATTCATCCCAACCCCTACTCCTCCTCCACACATTAATTTCCATAAACACTGCAAATTTCTACCTAAAAAAATATTTACAAATATTCACTATAAATAAAATTAATTCACCATACAGAAAAATCTCCACAAAAATTCACCCCAAACAGTGATCAAATTAAATTTTCTTTAATTAATTTATTTTTTTTAATCAATTTTTATAAATTTAATTAAAATTTTAAAAAATAACTTTCGATTGTTTATAAATTTAATGAAAAATTTATTTTGAATTCATTGATAGAATTTTTTTGGTCATAAATTTACTTTCATTTCTTTATTTGATTAGTGAAATATTTAATTATAAAACTTTTAATTTATAATTTTAATAATTTTAAGATAATGGTTAAAATTTAAAAAACAGAAATATATCAACGAGATCGCTTAAAAAATATTTAAAGAAAAAGGGTCCATTTTTAACTTATCCCAAAATTTGGGTGGGGCTAGATTTATATGGACAAATAAACTAAATGACTGAAATATAAAATCGTCCATCGACCCAAAATAAAATATGAATAATTTGACTTATTGTAAAATGGCCGAATATAAAATCATCCATGCAGTCGTGCTTTCTTTAAAGTCGTGATTTCTTGAAAGCGGCAGTGGAAAATGATGTATGACATAAAAGTGAAGTTACATTTTCTTATGGGTCATTTTCAAAGGTTTGCTAAGTGATTTTTAAGGTATCCATTGGACAACTAAATAATAATAAAAAATGACACTGAATTAAATTTAAATTGAGTTGAAAATTTTTCTATTCTTATCTTTATTTTTATAATTATTAGATATTAAGAGAAATTTATAAATATAATTTAAATTTAATATTTTTTTTTGTTTTCAAGTTCTTTGAGTTTTCTTAGAGATTATTTCAAGTTTGATTTGTGTTTTGAGAAACTACAATTTAAGGACATTTAAGTTGTCAAAATCACTCGAGGATAGTACCAAGCTTGACCACACTAGCCCTTAACATGGTTATATTTTTGCCCACGAAGTTTCGAACTGTTGACTTTCACATCACATAGTGACTTAACAATACATTCTAGCACCATCTATTCTATGCCCCGTGGACATAATTTAGATTTAATATTAATGATATAATTTTTAATTGATTAAAAAAATTATCTATTTATTTTATATAAAATTTATTTATTTATTTTATATAAAAATAAAAAAAATGTTAATTAGGGTTATTTCAGGTGGTTGAACAAAATGACAATTATCTTCCCCACCCAGGGTCAAATCCCCGC
Organism: Pinus tabuliformis; assembly: GCA_031772625.1. Classification (NCBI taxonomy): domain Eukaryota; kingdom Viridiplantae; phylum Streptophyta; class Pinopsida; order Pinales; family Pinaceae; genus Pinus; species Pinus tabuliformis. The sequence goes on from CM062817.1 coordinate 336,818,977, forward strand.
TAGTGACATGATGAGCTATAATAGCTTGATAAATGTTTTGTGATCACTTCGTGCCTATGAATATTGTTGTATTAGCTTAGAGCCTTGTTGAAATCTTAAGTGAGTGTACTTGTGGGTTGGCCTGGTACCAACAGCCTCACTCTAGCCCTTGGGCTGAGAGGGAGACTGATTTATTTCCCCGGGAAAAAGTATAAAAATAAATAAATAAATAAATAATTCATATATAAAATTATTGGACAAAGCTAGTTGGGTAGAGTACAATGAACCATATCAAAATTATTAGTTTAGGTTGACTATTAATAGTTCAAGATAGTTTGTTAATACTTTTGAAGGTCATGATTCATATGACAAAATTCATTTCAATACCAAAGATATCATATATTGTTTGTGTTATATAAAGCAAGACCACTAGATTACTATTGACATAACTTATATCAAATTGTATCATGTTGATTCTGAGAAGTCTTACCATCACAATGTGCTAACACTAGAGAGAATTTAAGTATGGGTAAACCTCGATACTTAAATTCGAAAAGAGTGAAGGGATCTCTACTTGAATGGTTCACGAGGCACAATACTTGCTAAGGTTTTGCAAATGGGATAGCAAGCTAAGTGGGCTTGACTGTGGGGAAAACTCCACAGTTAAGCGCGCTTAAACCAGAGGCGATCTGGGATGGGTGACCTCCCGGGAAGTCCTAGTTACCAGGTGTAAGCCTCGGAAGTGATGATTGACGCTATTTGATTCATTTCACTAGTTTCAATCCCACTTCTTCACCATTGTGAGCATCACCCAATGCAATGAGTGCTAAGTGAACTATTCAAAAATCATGAGAAATTAGTCAGTTACGTCTACCTCTCATGGAAATGGTCATACGTGAATGACTTACTTAACGCAGTTGAATCCCAAAATTATATCTAATATAATGCACTGCGGAAACCCCCATACTTAAATTCAAAAATAGTGAAGGGATCTCTACTTGAATGGTTCATGAGGCACAATACTTGCTAAGGTTTTTCAAATGAGGTAGCAAGCTAAGTGGGCTTGATTGTGGGGAAAACTCCACAGTTAAGCGTGCTTAAACCAGAGGCGATCTAGGATGGGTGACCTCCCAGGAAGTCCGGGTTACCGGGTGCAAGCCCCGGAAGTGATGATTGATGTTATGTGTTTCATTTCACTAGTTTCAATCCCACTTCTTCACCCCTGTGAGCATCACCTGATGCAATGAGTGCTAAGTGAACTATTCAAAAATCATGAGAAATTAGTCAGTTACAACTACCTCTCATGGAAATGGTCATGCATGAATGACTTACTTAACGCAGTTGAATCCCAAAATGATATCTAATATAATGCACTGCGAAAACCCCCATACTTAAATTCAAAAGGAGTGAAGGGATCTCTACTTGAATGGTTCATGAGGTACAATACTTGCTAAGGTTTTGAAAATGTGGTAGCAAGCTAAGTGGGTTTGATTTTGGAGAAAACTCCACAGTTAAGCACGCTTAAACCAAAGGTGATCTGGGATGGGTGACCTAACGGGAAGCCCTGGTTACCAGGTTTTCACCTTGGAAGTGATGATTGATTCTATGTGATTCATTTCACTAGTTTCATTCCCATTTCTTCACCCCTGTGAGCATCACCCGATGCAATGAGTGCTAAGTGAACTATTCAAAATCATGAGAAAGTCAGTTATGACTACCTCTCATGGAAATTGTCATACGTGAATGACTTACTTAACACAGTTGAATCCCAAAATGATATCTAATATAATGCACTGCATAAACCCCCATACTTAAATTCAAAAATAGTGAAGGGATCTCTACTTGAATCGTTCATGAGGCACAATACTTGCTAAGCTTTTTCAAATGAGGTAGCAAGCTAAGTGGGCTTGATTGTGGGGAAAACTCCACAGTTAAGCGTGCTTAAACCAGAGGCGATCTAGGATGGGTGACCTCCCAGGAAGTCCGGGTTACCGGGTGCAAGCCCCGGAAGTGATGATTGACGTTATGTGTTTGATTTCACTAGTTTCAATCCCACTTCTTCACCCCTGTGAGCATCACCCGATGCAATGAGTGCTAAGTGAACTATTCAAAAATCATGAGAAATTAGTCAGTTACAACTACCTCTCATGGAAATGGTCATGCATGAATGACTTACTTAACGCAGTTGAATCCCAAAATGATATCTAATATAATGCACTGCGAAAACCCCCATACTTAAATTCAAAAGGAGTGAAGGGATCTCTACTTGAATGGTTCATGAGGTACAATACTTGCTAAGGTTTTGAAAATGTGGTAGCAAGCTAAGTGGGTTTGATTTTGGGGAAAACTCCACAGTTAAGCACGCTTAAACCAGAGGCGATCTGGGATGGGTGACCTAACGGGAAGCCCTCGTTACCAGGTTTTCACCCTGGAAGTGATTATTGATTCTATGTGATTCATTTCACTAGTTTCATTCCCACTTCTTCACCCCTGTGAGCATCACCCGATGCAATGAGTGCTAAGTGAACTATTCAAAATCATGAGATAGTCAGTTATGACTACCTCTCATGGAAATTGTCATACGTGAATGACTTACTTAACACAGTTGAATCCCAAAAATGATATCTAATATAATGCACTGCATAAACCCCCATACATAAATTCAAAAAGAGTGAAGGGATCTCTACTTGAATGGTTCATGAGGCACAATACTTGCTAAGGTTTTGCAAATGGGGTAGCAAGCTAAGTGGGTTTGATTTTAGGGAAAACTCCACAGTTAAGTGCACTTAAAATAGAGGCGATCTGGGATGGGTGACCTCCCGAAAGTCCGGGTTACTGGGTGCAAGCCTCAGAAGTGATGATTGACGCAATGTGATTCATTTCACTAGTTTCAATCCGACTTCTTCACCTTTGTGAGCATCACTCGATACAATGAGTGCTAAGCGAGCTATTCAAAAATCATGAGAAGTTAGTCAGTTACGACTACCTCTCATGGAAATGGTCATATGAGAATGACTTATTTAACGTAGTTGAATCCCAAAATGATATCTCATACAATGCATTGCGTAAACCCCCATACTTAAATTCAAAAAGAGTGAAGGGATCTCTACTTGAATGGTTCATGAGGCACAATACTTGCTAAGGTTTTGTAAATGGGGTAGCAAGCTAAGTGGGCTTGATTTTGGGGAAAACTCCACAGTTAAGTGCACTTAAACCAGAGGCGATCTGGGATGGGTGACCTCCTGGGAAGTCCTGGTTACCAGGTGCAAGCCCCGGAAGTGATGATTGACGCTATGTGATTCATTTCACTAGTTTCAATCCCACTTCTTCACACCTATGAGCATCACTCGATACAATGAGTGCTAAGTGAACTATTCAAAAATCATGAGAAATTAGTCAGTTACGACTACCTCTCATGGAAATGGTCATACGTGAATGACTTACTTAACGTAGTTGAATCCCAAAATGATAACTAGAGAGAATATTACTACATGATTAGTAATGCCTACTTATGCCCTTTAATCACAACCTGGAGCTACAACATGTGATTGACGAGATTGACACACTTGTAACCACATTTCCTCCATTTTTGCTTTCAAAAATGAAGTTTGTCTACTTTGCAGGAATAGTATGGACAAGATAACCTCAATTTTCTGCTTCTAGGGTGTTTCTTAATAAGAAATTAAGCACCAAATCATTGTCATTTCCTCCCTTATAGCTTAAGCGGATTCACCATGCTCTACTAGAGCTCGCTTGGTAGCACACAATTAAGTGAAATCCACAATCCTTAACAAAATTTGCATTGTTATTATCATACAATGTCAAAATGAAGAATTCAACTCCTATTTAGAATAACTTCTGAGTGATGACTATGAGAAATGAAAGAAAAGATGACAAGCATTGAATTCTAGGTCAAAACCAAACAAATGCTCTCTACTCTGATAGAAAATATTGTCTACCTATTAGCTCTACTATGCAATGCTGATTTTCTAAGGACAAAAGAGATCTAGTCTATTGGGTTGTGCTAAAAAAGGTTTCATATTCGGTCATTTTTCCCTTCTTTCTTTTCTATCCCGCTTTCTCTCCGCCCTCCATTCCTCTTTTTGCTGCTAAACCCTGCCAAATAAGCCCCTTTTTTACTCTAGCCTCGAGCACAAACCCCAATCCCGTCATAGAACCGCACCCATATGACCTCACGCGCTCATAAACCCATCGCGCCTCTTTCTTCCCGTTGATTAACCCCCGCCGATCTAATGGCCCACATCACATCCAATAAAGTAACCTGTCCGATTACTCTCCACTGTCAGATCCTTTTCTGCCACGATTCGACGCTTTTCGCTCTTTCCGTGCCTGTAACTCAATTGAACGATAGCGCGCGATGAGAGCAATTTTTCTCTCTCATCCATTGCTACGTGTCGATTGCTGAGTGGAATCGTGTGACTCTTGGCTTTTACCGCTTCACGCCCGAAAGTGGTGCGATGAATACCATTACCACCCATCCAAACTGCCCACGCTTGTTAAATGACCGTGCAACTCCTTAGCTCGATGACTATCCGATCCGTCAACTGAAGATCTGATGGCCCCAATTCACCCTGCTCCCTCCTCGGCCTGTAGCCTCTGTTGAGCCATCTTCGCAGTCCGTTTCTTCGATCCGATGGTCATCCTTCCTTCTCATCCTAATTGAATATTTTCCCATGCATTCCATGTCCTTGACCACTATATTGCCCGATGAAGGAGATGGCCAGTTTTCCAGTACTAGTCACAGTGAGTTCCCAACAACCATATTTAATGGAAGAAATGGCCAAGAGGGAAAGGACACAACACGACCCTGCAACTAAATTTATCAGTTATGGACTCCACTGGTACGAGCACTCCAACAGCCAAAAGGGACAACACAACACCTGAACGGATCAGATTCATCCACTGAAGCAAGCAAGCATGTTCAGAGACTCCATCAGGTAGTTAAATGCGGTTGGTGGTCAATTATGACCCATCCATACCTAAATGGCCAAGTTCCCTTGCAATGTAAATCTATAAATACCCAGAAGCAAGATGTAATTAGGGTTGGCATTTGATGTAAGGTTCAACTTTTGGATACTGTAGATATTTTGTCACTTGCAGCATCTCATCTTCATTTTCAGCTAATACAAGCTTCTTTTGCTATTAACTGCTCACTTTCCATTTTCCTCTGTTCTAAGTTGTGCCTGATATGCTATGTTCTTGATCTTTGAGGTTTAACATTAGATAACTGTCATCCTATCTCTGTGTTAGAATCTTGTATGCATCATTAAATAGGTGGTCCAAGTTTCTTTCTATCTAATGCAAGAGAGTGTTGGGTGTGGAGCCTGATTATCTTTTGTATTCAAAGTTATCACCACATTGGACCCTAGTTCGAAATGGGGGCAGCAACGCCGCCCGTAAAATATTCGTTGTAGGGGGGGGGGGGCACAGCTGTGACCTTTGGGAGCTCCCCCCCCCTGGCGGGGGGTTTTGGGGGCAATGCCCCCGAAGCTAAAAATAGATGTAAAATTTCCTTGTAAAAGTATAGTAATTTCTAGTCAATCTGGGCCGTTCATTAGGCGGATGATCTGACAGTAGAACTTATGTTTAGTTTAGGGCTTTTTTCCTTAGAAGGCAACCCCTCTCTTTGTATGAGGGCATTGTATTGAATTTGTGTAATAGAGGTGAGATTGTGAGAGAAAACAGAGGATATTATAGTGGATCTATTGTAGGTTGTGTCTCTTCATTTTGCTGGATAATAGAAAGGAAGGACTCACTGTTTGGGGTGGGCGTAGCCCAAACTGGGTGAACCATGTATATCTGTGTCTCTATTGTTTTATGCTTTTTCTATGTTTATATTTCTGCAATATTTTATGTGTTCCATTGCTCCGTAATATATAATTTTCTAAAAGAGAGCTGTCATCTTGTCTTCGCATTAATAGATTAGATTTACATACTTCTTTACTAGTTGCATTCGGCCATCACATGTTCTTGTGCATCTGCTGGTGTGGTTAGTATTCTCCATATTCACCTAATACCTCAAACTGTGAGCAATTGGTGGTCTAAAGCCTTGTAGTCTAGGGGTGTTCACGCATATCTGGAGTGAAACGAAGTAGATGTGGTTATCTGGATTGAACTAAACCATCATTCCTTCCATTAAACCTGCAACAATAGTTGAATTTATATGTTACTAGGCATCTCCGAGCTACAACCTAGGAGACTTTCTTGGAATCCTAACACTACCCATTTCATATTCCAGGAATAGACATAGGAGAGAGTGTAAAGGTTAGATATATAATGATAGAGATTGAGGTTGTGGGAATTATCCCACCTGTAAGCATGGGAGAGATTTTGAAGTTCATTTTCCCCATTATGGAAGTCAGTTGAAACATAGTAGCAAGCATGCTACAAGAGTCGTCTTATCTTATCCATCCCATCAAAGGGACATGGAGGGAGTTACAGATGCAATCATCCATTTGTATATTGAGTATAATGGCAGATGGATAATTAGGCAATGACTTGATATAAATATGATTATTAATGATCAAAGAGACAATATTTGACCCTATAACTTATCTTCAACTTAACTTCAACTTAAGTGTTTCTTTTGTATCCAATGCTAGGGATAATGGATAAAAGAACAGAGAGTTTTACATAAATGATAGGGGGATATCTAATAATAATATATTAATATAAGCATATTATTATAAATGAAACATAAAAATCAATTCAATGTTAAAAGAATGAAATGATAAGTGGACATTTGATGATAATATATTAATATAAACATATTATGAGGGAAAATTTTCAGAATAAAATCATATACTAATACCATATTAATAATATTATTAATAGGGGAGGGAATAATATCATGTAATAATCAGTAATAAATTAAAATTAACAAAAAAAAATTGAGCATAGAAATTAATTAAGGGGGACATTTCATAATAATATATTAATATTATTATATTATTATAAATAAAGGAAAAAATATTTTAAGAATAAATCATATATTAATAATATTATTACTATTAATAGGGGAGGGGTGAGGGGTAATAATATTAGTAATAAATTAAAATTAATAAAAGATTCAAACATAGTTAAATTAAAGGAAGATGATTAACCATCCCCGATGGGGTTACTGATCCTTAGTTGAGGGGTCTTGGGATCCATACCTTTAGCTAGTTGTTCCCAATGTAGATGTTAAATAGGGCAGGTATAGGGTATTCGGTCCAATATTAGATGATTCTAGAAGTGATGGTTTTTAGTTATACACTCTAGTTGTGGTACACAAGAGCTTGGTTGTGTTGGGTGATGAGAAGCACATTGTGGATGGAGGTAACAATCAAGATTGCTATTAAGGCCTGTGGTGAAAGCTGAAAGGCTAGGGTGGTGAAGAGTTAAATGAGGACACTGTCTCCTGTGTGTGGTGTTTCTCTCAGGATTTTGTTTGGGATACAAGAGCGTTTTTAGACGGTAATTCTACTTTGTTGGGTGGTCGTTTCCTCACTGGGTTGCTTCTCTCCCATCTAATGGCCACATCTTGTTTGTTCTGGTGAAGCTGCTAGGGTTGGTGTATTTAGGTAATGTGTTATACCTTTCACTGGTGTTTGTTATTTTCTTTTAATTCCATTTTTTTGGTCCTATTTTGGCCATCTCCCTTGAGAGAGGTTGGTATCTCTGTCTTAGTCTAGTCATGATTGGAAGTTAGAGGGTGGGAACCTGGTATAGTGTTCTTTTGAGTTTGACAAAGTGTGAGTCTGTTGATTATATCCTGGTGCCCCGGGTCTATTTGGGAAATTATTTGGGTTTGTCTTCATGGAGTTGTGGTCATTTTGGGTTCCCTGGTTAGCTTGTAACCCTTGCCTATTTTGGCTTAGAGCCTAGGTGGGGAATTGGGTTCTTGGCGCTGCTATGGGGGGTCGTTTTTGTAAAGTCTTGATGGATGACTCCACTCGCAGGGTGGCTACCTCTTTGGTATGGTGGGGGGAATAGGTAAGATAAGTTATGTTACGTTGATATAACTGTGTCGGCTCCTTTCCATAGTGTTTCCTCGTGGGGGAAAATTTGGAGCCTGCTATGTAATGGTGGCATTGAGGAACATTTGGCCCGGGGCCATGTCCAGAGTTGGGAACTCCTCTCATTTGCAGGTATTCCATGCCAAATAGGAAGACCTCGTAGAGAGGGGGGGGGAACAACATGGATATCCTACCACTCATGAAAGGGATGCACCATCTTCCAGTGAGGATCACTGAGCCAACTCGGAAAGGGAGGAGGAGCTAACCTAGAATCCAACTCCCTCTCCTGGTTATGTTGTTTAACCTCCTTCCCTGGAAACAATTGCTGATAAATTATGAGGGATCCATGCCAACCTGAATATCCTTAGAGAACATATATATGACTAAATAAATGGGCTTGTGGTATATATGAATGACATTTATTTCTCCTAGTCGGAAATTATGGAGTAGTTGGATAGTATTTACAGAAGTAAGAGGCAAACAAAAGATCACCTACACGAGTTAGAGGCCCGTCTGGAGCATATTGACTACATGATGCATGAGTAGCAGGGTTAGCTGGTTGTTTCGGCCATGAACGACCCATGTTTTCCACCTTGATATTCAATTGTCAATTCTCCTGTTTATTTTGGCATGTTTTTGGCTTGTATGGCTACGTAGCCCTTCAGAAATAAGGGGTAAATTGTTAAATCTTTTGTCTCATATTCCAACTCTCCTCTCCAACAAGTTTCATAGGAATGAGGTAGGAAGAGCTATATAAAATAAGAATGTACTTGTTTTCTCAATGGTAATATAATCTAGTGTTTTTTATCGACCAAAAAAAAGGAATATGATTAACAATAATAATAAAGAAAGGAACACAATGAATAGGGGGAATTAATATTAAAAATTATTATAAAATTAAAAAGGAAGGGAGAAGAAATCAACTAGACTAGATTACCCAAAAAAAGGGGGGAGGGGGGAGAATTCATGACGAAACAAATCTAAAAGAAAGAGCAGGAATCCAATTTCGACTAATTTTCCATCCATCACCTAGTTCAACTTGTTGGCCTATTTTTCAATTTCAATGGCCTCCTTGAACTCTCTGTGATGATAATGGTCTATATTATCCAAGACCTGAGAATATTCAAGACAAATATGGTGTTTAGTTTTCTTAGAATGTTTGGATATGATTGAAGAGAGTGAGTGATTATGTTTGATATTAGGAGAATGCCCTTGAAGACAAAGTTTAATGGAACGACCTGTTTCACCTACATAAGGATTTCCACAAGAACACGTGATCACGTAAACACCTTTCATGAAGGAATGGTTAATGGGGTCCTTAACATACCTAAGGAAAAAACAAATGGTATAGAGAGTTTTAAAGGTCGTAGAGGCAATTTTTTTTCATAAATACGAGAAAGTTTGTCTGAGGTCCCTTAAATGAAAGGAATATGAACCTTGGTGAAAGGATTGTTGGAGATGTTCTTCGCTTTGGTTCCACTACAATATTTTTGGAATGCTCGGAAACCTTGGTTCTTACTGTACTATTGACGATGTTGGATACTGCCAACATATAGGGGATCTCCCCGATATAAGGTTCCAATTAGACCTTACATTTTTTGGTGAAGGATCCCCATCCAGAATACGACTCAACTACCGTTTACTTAAAGATATGCCTTGGATTTAACTGTCAACACGAGAGAGAAGCATATATATGCTTTTGAATGAGAAAACGAGTTTGCCTTGTGACTGTACAATTGTAGATGTATCAAGGTTCTTTCACTGCAGAGGGAAACAAAGTGAGCCTCTAAGAGAGAAGTAATAGTACTACCCTAATGGAGACACACATAGAAAGAGAAAGGTTCATATAACATGAAGCAAAATAGTTCACATAGACGTGATGATCATTATAAACATTACAACACAATTCCATTAAGTTGAGCACTGGAGTCACCAAAATAGTTCAATCACTCTAGTACACATGAAAGTAAACATGAACCATAAACATTCAAAGAATAGTCTTAGAAACATTCAAAATCCATGTGTGAAACTGTGTTGGCCTGAAAAGGCTTCAATATTAAGAAAAAGTTCCAAGATACATAAATACAATGGACATCACTAGCTCCAATAGTGGATCGTTAGAACCACTACTTACTCCCCAAAAATACTAACTCTATCTCTCTAATTCCTTGTGTGAGAATCAAAGGTTAAAAGCCATTTTCATGAGAAATGAGGATCCTTTTATAACTTGAGGCATGACTTTTCACATCCCCATGACTCTTCAATTTCCAACTCCTAATGACCTTTGGACATTGAAGTGAATTTTGGAATTACATGGAACTTTTGGTATTACATGTCTTTTGGACTTCCATGACTCTTTTTTCCATACATGACTCTTGGAATTTGACTTATTTGTATTTACAATGATTACAATATTACATCATAACTTCCACATCATCATAAGATGAAGACGTGATGTGTCACTATCCTTGGTGACTGATGACATGGACCTTTTTTAGTGGTGACATGGCTACCACTCTTATCTTAGTTATTTATACAACTTCTGATCATTGATAACTTCACCCTCCAAATGGTCTTTGATCTTGGAGTCTTTAGGGTGCTTCGATCATAAAGCTTTCACTGTTTTCTTTATTCTTTTATGCTTCCTTTGATTGTATTCTCTACTTGATATTCCTCATGTGTGCCTGTCATTCTGTTTCTGAGATACCTGTGGCTACAATCACTCATGAAAAGAAACCATCAACATGAAAATATCCTATTCTAGCATGTTTTATGTAGATTATTTTTTCATTCCTTTTCAATGCACTTAAAAGGGACACGGAGTACTTTTGGGCACATTGGCACACTTTGAAGGCCCAAAGGGATGAGAGGGAAGGCTTCATGGCTTCAACATGCATTCATGTGCTCAAGGGGAAAGACAATTAAGGTAGGGCTCATGGCACATGTCTGAAGGACGAAGGAGGAGGATCTGAGCTTCCCAAGTGTGATGTGCACTCAAGGGAGCGAGGAAGGGAAAAAGGCACATTCACGAAGGCTGAAGGATGAAGGATTCAAGCCTTCAATATGTGCTCATGCACTCAAGAGGCCCAGGATGGTGCATGGTGCAATTCTGAAGGTTGAAGGTTGAGCTTCGTGCCTTCTGAGTGCGCTCATACTTTCAAAAGGTCCAAGAGGGAACATAGTGCATTGTAGACGGATAAAGGGTTGAGATTAATGCCTTCGGGGTGTGCTCATTCGTTCAAGGAGGATGCACTTATTCAAGTTGAAGGAGTGCACTCAAAGGAATATTTTTTTCCCTTGAAGCGTGCAGTTTAGAACAAGGAAGGGGAAAAGGGATTAAGGAATGCGCTCTGCATCCTTGGAGGGAACATGGTGCATTTCCAAACAGTGAATGATTCCTGATCAAGACCTCATAGTGCTCTCATGCGCTCTTGGACTTAATGGGTTTGCTTGGAAACCAAAATTTGTCTAAGTCTATGTTGTAGTAGCTACAACCACCCTCCAAAATTTTTCCTATGCTTAGATTTTGGAGTCTAACCTTCTATTCATATGAGGTTATCTTACACTACTATCAAGTGTTCTTTCTTTGATTAAGACTTATCTTTTTCACTCATTCTTGTGTTCACTTGTTTTCACACATAACTGATATTTCTAAGTCACAAGCTAACCTCCTAACTTTATCTTTTAGTCATTCTGGGCTTGCCTCCAGAAATTGTGCAATCCTTGAGGGAAAGCAACCTTGATGATTGGAATCGCGCAGTTTTGACTGGAAATCTGCCTTGAGTTCAAAAACTGCTTAGTCATGGAAGGAATCCAAACACTAAGATCGGAAATTATGAAATGCATCCCTTTAGCTTAGAAATTGTGCAATGCACTAAGTCAAAAAGTTTTCCAGTTCCCTAGAATTACACAATCTTTCCTAGTAGTGTGCATGGAAATTTTCCCCAGAAAGGAAAGAAAACTAAAGGGTAAAAATAATTCCTAGTAAGTAGGGATCCAATGTTAGTTTCCTGAAGGTCGCACATTTCTATTTTTAGAAGTTTTCGCCAAGTGTCACTTTTCCTTGATTTTAGGCATGCACGTCATAAACCCTTGTTTACTCAAATCTAGTTAATTGATGCCTCTAGAGATCATATTCGCATTCGATCTTGGAGTTATAACATTCCCAAAGAGATCAAGAAACCTTCATTGAGTTCGTTGTCGCTTTTCCGGGTGAGTTTCGTTTTTATCACCTTTTGTCACTTTTCTGTTGCTTTTTTTCATTTTTCCTGTGTGAGTGTTGTTTCTCTTATTTATCTTCATGATTACTGGTGGTTCAACTTGTTTTAGCTTGTATAAGTGTTTCTCCAAGTTATCGTTTTCCTTTCACAAGTGTCGATTCAATTTCTTTGTGTAACAACCCTTGGTTAAAAGTTCATGTAATAAAAGTTAATAAAGGAAAAATAAGGCTATGATTAAGGGACACTTATTCCAAGATGAATGTTGGGAAAATATATTATAGTGGGAATCATGGGATGTGTTTATGACTAAAGGAAATTAGCAAAGGAAATGGCTAAGGAATTGAAAAGGAAAAAATGTAATTTTGGCACATTTATTTATAAAAATAAAGGAAAATAGGAGAAAAGGGAGGTGAAAGGTCGGAGGTTACATATGAGGACGAAATTGAAGGAAAATAATGGAAAATGAAGAAAATGGAGGTCTCGTTGATAAAAAGGATTCTAAGGATTAGTTTGTAACCTTTTGCCAGTTCAGTTTTGGAGCTCTCTCATTATTCTCCCTCTCTCACACACTCTTGGACACTTAGAGTTTCTTGGAGCTTTCTATCTTTGGAGCAAGGAAAGGAAAAAAAAAAAGGAAGGACAAGGAAAATGATGCAAATCAAAGATCAAGAAAGGAAGAGCAGGATCAAGTAGCTTCAACAGGAATACTTGTAGGTAACATATTGCATGTGTGATTTCCTAGTTGGTTTTTACATGCATGGCTTTGCAAGTTGGTATATATTTCTCTTGTTGTCAGTGGCATGGTTTAACTTATCGAGAGCAGAGGAGGTTCCCCCTTCAAATAAGTATTTTAAGGCCTATGATATTGGTATGCTCACTTTAGATTTCCCCCTTATCCATTTTCTACTAGATTGGAAAAGCATTAACACACAAGTATATTTACACCAAGTGGGGTAGTTTACATACTAGCATAGACACAAACCTAATAGGTTCCCTCAAGGTTATCCTTTTGGATGAATCATATTTTCCATCTGGAATTAAATCAACCTATGGGATTTCCCCAAACAAAGAAGGAGAACAACAAAAATCCAAGTGTTGTGGTTGTCACACTTCTCTTTTATTGCACCATAAAGTCTTTTGAGCCATGCAATTTTACACAAGGGTTTATTTATGTAAAATGACCAACAAATATGACAAGACAAGACATGAATAACATAAGACATGTATGATTGAAACATATTGTTGACAAGGTTAATCCTCTCTGCGAACAGAGACGATCCCTCTAGCCTAATGAGTGGGTCTAGCAACTGAAATGACAATAAACTAGACATCTTTTAGGTTACAATTGAAAAGAAGAACGAAAGAGATGGCCTACCTCGTTCTAATGTTATTCCACTTTCCTTTGTTGAGGACTTTGAACTACTTGTGGCATGAGCTTGTTCTTGCTTCTCTTAGTGTTTATGCACCTGCATAAGTGATCAAGACACAACAAAGCATGCCAAAAAAAATAGAAAATCCAATAGAAACCTACTTAACTGATCAAGGAATGCCAAGCTAAATAATACATGAACATATATACTTATGGAAGGTGAACTAGGAATTGTATATTATTAGGAAATAAAGAGAATATTACAACCAAAGCCTTGATGTTGAAAGGCTCTCCTTGAGTGGTAATCCAAGTCCAAGCCAAGAAATCTCCAAGCACTCCTTCTCTAAGGAAAATAAATAGACTCTAGACACAATCTTAGCATAAGGGTGCAAATAGACATAGACCAACCATTTGGGAATGGGAGAGGATGAATTTATAGACTGGGAAAGGGAGTTAGGACTTATCCAAATATAGGATTGGGCCCTCATCTCAAGGAGGTAGCTCACATGGATAAGACCAAGAGGTCGAGTTGGGAGGATTTGACCTCATCTATACCAAACAACCTCCAACTCGTCACTTTGGAAGCTTCTAGATCACAAAGCTTCTCATCCTCTTTGGGAAAATTTCCTTTTTGGGGATCATCGCGGATATACAAGGGAATAGTGCGATGCCATCATGGCTTAATAGTGATGCAACAAGCGACAATTGTGGTTTTTAACCTCATAGGAGCAATGAGTCTCAAAATTAGTGTTTTAGAGATTTATTCAAGGGCAAGCAGAAGTCACTTTCCAATTAATGTTATAGGGAGGATATGAGTTACATATCTAAATAATTACACTGCATGATGGTCATGTTTCAGGCACTTTACGGTATGTCAGGGGGAAGTGCAGGGGGTGTGACAAAATATTGTGTAACAGATTCCCCCTAAAGCATGAAGGCAGAACAGGGAGTGATGGCCAAGATGCTTTACGAGCTTTTGCAAGGACGAGGACACACACTATCAAGAGACCTGCAAATCAAGGATGCTTATACATATACATATTTTAGATCAAGACATGAATCTACGACATGGGCACACCCATCTGGATAATAAGGAATACATGAAAGGATCCATAGCATGGACGCAGCCATCCAAATAAGAAGGATCATTGGTAAATCTATGATCCAAGGTATGGACACAACCATCCAATATAGAAGGATCATCATCATAAATATAAAGCCCCACATTATGGTCACAGTCATTCATATAAAAGAATCATGTGCAATCATGAATAACATATAACTCCATGCAGCTTGAGTCATATTAGATAGGACTCAGGGTCTTGCACTCCATCACGATCCAATCAAAGTATGAATTCTAACATGCGAATGAATGTGTCACAGTCAAACATGCTATAAAACCACCTAATTAGCTACCAATGATATGGATCATTAATAGGCATGATAGAAACCACTAATAATGACAATGGTCCTCAAGGTACGACAATACAATCCGTGAATGTGAAAACGAAGCTGAATTCCAACATTCATGGAATCATCCAATTGAAGGCTAATGATGAAAACCTATCGTCTGATGTGAAGAACTTTCCATTAAGGCATGAAATCTCTAAGGTAATGAAAGGGAGTTTCTAATTCATCTTCCTAGATAATGAGCTAAAGTTGACAGGAAATGACCCATCGAAGGAGGGCAATGATGAATCCCCCATCATCGACATGAAACAAGGAATTAGTGACACAACTCCAGAGTGTGGCACCACTAGACTCAACATAGGACCAAGGGTCATAATGACAAAGTGGAATAGTTAGATGAGAGGAAAAATAGATCACCCAAACTCGGAAGGACAAGTAACTGAGTGAGGATATCCCAAACTCAACATGAGAGTAGAAAAGTGTCATGTTCAAGAGTGACACGTTTCCTATACATAGGATGTTTCATCTTCACTTTTCCCCGCTATTTCTAGCAAGTACCTCTTTATATTTACACAAGCTTGAAGAGGATACCATATGCTTGTCAAATAAGTTCATCCTTCGGATGAATCCATCTAGTAAGTTTTACAAGCCCTATGAAGGAGAAACTCAGTCTCGTGATGGTGACAAGTATTTCATTGTGAAATTTTAATGAGTCCGACGTAAGACAAACTCAACACCTTTTTCATGTTTAGAGGGTTTGAAAAAGAGATGAAAAAATAAAACGCCATCAGGTCCATTTTCATAATTTGTCTCTCAAATCCGAAAAGGTAGAAAACAATATTCGAGAGAACCTCCTAGCCATGTTCAACTAAGGTGTTCTTTTTTCGTACAATAGTCTATCTCAGTCCGGAAAAGGGTTAAAATTATACTAAGTAGACATAAATTCATTTACTTTAACGAGTTCGAAATGACAAGTACTTGAAAATCTTTTGTTGTAGCTCTGATACCAATTGTTGTAGATCTAATCCAGAAATATTATAGATCTGATAAGAAAACACAAGACAATGTAAATAAACCCAGAAATAATATGAAAGATTATTTATTATCAAACCCTTAAGGTAGGGCAACACCATACATTCACTCCTTAAGGAAGGAGAGCACTCCACAAGCCATATGCCTGTTCATACAATAATTCTTCTCTTCATCTTCATGTGGAGTCTCTAGCCTTTATATAGGCCTCATACATACAATACCATGCATCATTACCATGGTTCCCTCATACCATCAACTAATACCATGGGCCCATTACATTATTATTAACTACTTGTGGTCCCTTACATGACATGGGTTAACCACTAACATCTTTTCATACTTTTGGAGTCTGAAAAAAGCTGAAAGAGGACTCCACCTAGAGGAACGAGTGGTATGAAAGGATAGAAACTAGTTCCAGTAATGATGGAACTGATCAAAACATGTAATGGTCAAGAGGCTAGCTAATAAGACCACTCATCGCTGATGTTCCTCAGGTAAGGGTAAAACAACCAAGTGAAAGCGTACGATCAGCCAAAGAGATTGTGATGATGGAATGAAAGAACCAAGGCTCATCTAAGAAAAATTGGCTGATAAAAATAGCAATCATGAGATGTAAAGTGGGAATGGTTTCATTTTTACACAAGCTTCAAATGGAGACAAACTATGCTTGGATTAGGTTCCATTTTTACACAAGCTTGAACTGGAAACAAACTGTGCTTGAGTTGTGCTTCATTTTTACACAAACTTGAAACAAAGATAAAATATTCTTTCATTTGGTCTCATTTTTACACAATCTTGAAACAAAGATAAACTATGCTTGAGATAAGTTTGCATTCCCCCCAACATAATGACTCAATTCGAGATAGATGCCCCCCAAGCTTCATTTCATTCACCTAAGTGGATGGAAAGAAGGTTCAATTATGAGATCAAGTGAAAGCTCAACTAGGATTTTACGAGATCTAATCAAAGACTCGAATTGGAAGGGGATTTGTTTCATTTTTTAATGAGATTGACATAGGAAAAGAACCATGCTCGTGACACCTTGTTTCATTTTTACTGAGCTTGACACAAGTAAAAGAAATTTTCTCATGGCACCTATTTCATTTTTTAATGAGGTTGACATAGTAAAAGAGCTATCCTCATGGGGACCTATTTCATTTTTTAACGAGGTTGACATAGTAAAGGAACTATCCTCATATCCCTTGTTTCATTTTTTAACGAGCTTGTCACAGGACAAGGAACTTTGATCCATGGTCCTTGTTTAATTTTTTAATGAGCTTGACGCAAGACCAGGAATTATGCTCCAAATCCCTTTGATCACAAGCCAAAGGAGGCCATGGATTCCAAGAGGTTCTCATCAGAAGGGAGAACAACACTTTGGAAGGGATACATGTCCAGGGATCCAAATGAAAAACAGGGTTCAAATGCCCCCAGTACATGGTGTACTACATCACCTACTAGATCGTCAATAGATATGGGCATGGAATAGGTGGCCATGTAATTAACCTATGGCGAGGGTGATACTTCTTGCACATAAGAACCATTTAGGGATGATGGTTGAGTGGGAGCTGATTTAGGACCAATTAATGTAAGTTGATCAATGATCACTATGTTTCTTTCATGCGGGAAACACATCACTTGAAAGAGGGAAGAAATAAGAGCTCACATGACATAAACATAGTCATGACCAAAGAGTAGATTAAAATCTAAAGGGCCTTGGAAAACCACCACGTCTTTATAGACAACCTTTCCTCCCAAAGTAATAGGTAACTTGTGAAGGATCCCTAATGGTTGACTGGTTCCTTTGTTAAAAGCTAACAAATTCTGGCTGATGGGGACAAGATGAGGAGAACTAAAAGCTTTCCAAGCCATTGAGGAAAGGATGCTAACAGATGCACCCTCGTCTATGATTGTTCTAGGTACGACCATATGGTAAGTCTATATTGTAATCTGGAAAGGGAAATAAGACAGAAGATGATATCCTGCCATTTGACTCCAATTAAAAGAAGTGACCAGACTACTTGGAGGGGTTGTCATAGGAACGTGAAAGTTGCCCCCTTGCTCTATGGGAACAAGAGAACTACTCTCATGCACCTGGGGAACGAGATCATTCCCCTCCAGTTCATTCGAAACTGAAGAAACCAGAAGAACCTGAGAAGTATGAGGTTCACTCTCTACCATAAATGTATGGTTTACTGAAGGTGGGTTAAAGTCTACCGATTTCACAATCAATGGTTGGTCGAGAATGGACTCATGAGAGTCACTTTCAAAGAGAGTGGGATTGATCAAAGATGACTTTCGATCAAACACTGGATCAACTAGTGGAGGATCAGGGGAAAGCTTTCAATACCCAGTTGGAAGATGAGGTTGAGAAGTTGTAAGGTTTTCCAACTCTTTGTAAGCTTCATCCATAAGAGGACAAAGGTTAATGGGATGATTACCATCACACAACTTATAGGGAAATTTGAATTTTCCCTTTTTCCCATAGGCTTTATTGTTACTAGTTGTGGGTTTGTCACCAGCATGATCACTAGAGGCTGATGACAAAGGTCGATGTAAACATATGGACCACACTTCTAAGACCTTGGGAATACCAGGACAATTCCGAAGAAGGTGGTCACCCTTACATAACATGCAAGGGAATTTTACTTTCTGAGGCTGGTTGGAAGACTTTTCTTCATTGGTTGCATCGGTAATAATAGTTGTTTGGTTGCCCCCTTTCTTCTTTTGCTTCTTCTTCTTCACCCTCTTCTTCTTTTTCTTAGCTTCATGGTTACTAGAATCCAGACTTTCACCAGGCGAATAGGAAGAACGAGGTGAAGGAATAGGTGAAGAAGGAAAGGGGTCAACTTTAGGATCAACATGAGGTTGATGTTTTTCAGGTGGAGGAGAACTTTGTTGAAAATTTGTTTCAACACTCAAAAACACCAAGGTCGAAAATAACCAAACTGGAAGACCAATGGTCAATCCAAGAAGGGAAAATGTTGCCATATAAGGAGCACCAGTATTTCCAAAAGAAGGAAAATGACTAGGATTCCCATCAAAGGGGTTTCCTTGACTGGTAGACTAGGGAAATGTTGGCATTGGTATCAACCAAAGATCTACTAAGTATTTCCATAGGAAGGATGCTTTTCCATAGTCAATTAATTATTTTAGAATTTGAAACAACAACTTGGCCTTTTCATGTTTTAAGAGTCAAGAAAAGGATGAAAAGGTGACCCTAGTCACTTTTGCTGGTTTAGCGAGCTCGAAAGGACAAGTGCTTGATGATCTTTTCAAATTTAAGGAGTCAGAAAAGATTGAAATGACTACTTAGGATACTCTAGGAAAAAAGGATTACCAAGTAACCATGAACTGCAATATACACCTTAGCAAATAAATTTACCAAGTACTTGATGTACGTGAAATCAATCTTCTTGAATGTTGTGTTTGGTGTATCATGTTTATAGGGCGGCAGACTCGGCTTCTTATGGATAAACATTTGCAACCTATGAGGGTCTCCATTTATATACTTGATGGTATGGGGAGCACAAGTCTGTGCTAGTGCTGTCTAATGCAAAAGCAAATGACAAATGCTAAGTTTTATAGATGCCAGAACATGTCTCTAGCCTATACCTCTGAGTATGAACGTTAATGTTTCAAATGCTCCTTAGATTAATTGATAGATTTTAGATTTTATCTTGAAATTATGTTTCGGTTTTAAGGCTCAACACAATGTCACTTGAGCAACTAAGATGCAAGTATATGAGAAAAATAAAACTTTCGTTTTTATGAAAGATAGAATAACCAAGGGAAGAAATTTCAATAAAAAATGCATCAAACAAAACACATCATGCAAAATGCCTTCCACTAACTTTCACTTCCGTCTTCCAAATGAAAAATGTGAAAATGAAATCTAATATCTCATTTCACTAAATGCAATTCCAAAAATAAAAATGATCTTGACTTCTAACTATCCTAAATGCACCTTTTCCAAAAGAAAAATGATTTTGACTTTACTAGGATGAATTTATATGAATTATGCTTTTCTTTTCATTTTGAATGATTTGATGCACCTAATACAATTTTTAGCTTTCAATCATTGAAAAATGTGATATATTCTCAATGATGAATCTCAATGCAACTAATATAATGCATTTTCACAAAAAGTAAATTTCGAAATGCAATTTAAAACAGACGAAAAAGGATGTTTTCAATGATTTCTACAGAAAACAACACTCAATCAATCAACAAAACAAACATATCAATGACACCAACAAGAATAAAATGATGACCACTTGACTAGAAACCCTAGAACTCAGTCAGACTTCACTTCGAATCCAATGAGACAAAATTTTCACATTAATCAAGGCAATCAATCAAAAAACTGACAAATCCAAGCATATAAGATGGGAAAATATCTTAAGGGCCAAGATACACTGGATTCTTAGGAAGAAACCTAAAAAATTATCACATTAAAGGATCATCACTACTTTATATACCCAAACCCATGATTATCACTACTTTTCATCAGCAAACTGTGATGGAATCACTACTTTGTATAGCAAAAGTAGTGATGATTCAACGCGATTGTCAAGGTAAAAACCGCGATGCCATCATGAATGTCAAGGCTAAACCTACGATGGGCAAGGAATATATGAAAAACAAAAAAGATTCCAAGAAACAATCCAAAATTAGCACTCTACGGCAATAATTAGTGATGGTATAAACCCAGACTGATGCAAACAAGCCAAAAAATCGACGGTTGGTCAAACTAGTCAAATGATCAGGGTGAAGGATTGGATGAAAAGGATCATAGGCTCCCTTGCGGAGTCACCATTTTGTTGAAAAGGTTAATCCTGTCTATGGATAGAGACAATCCCTCTAGCCCAATGAGTCGGTCTAGTAACTGAAGTGACAATCAACTAGACATCTTCCTAGGTTACAATTGAAAAGAAGAACAAAAGAGAAGGCCTACCTCATTCTGATGCTATTCCGCTTTCCTTTGTTGAGGACTTTGAACCGCTTGTGTCACGAGTTTGTTCATCATTTTATCAATGTTTATGCACTTGCACAAGTGATCAAGATGCAACAAAGCATGCCAAAACAAATAGAAAATTGTTGGCTTGTTGGGGCCTAACCCAGGTTCAGAAGTGATTTAGCCAAACAAATCTCGAAACTACCAGCACTTTCGGAAACATTTCACGGTGTGTGGACTGAGGTCTCACCCAAGGTAGTATGGGAGGGTGCTAGAACTAGGTTTCTCAACCCTAGCGATGTCTTGATGAAATCTAGGAAGTTCGTGAACCAAACCTACGCGCTTGTGCTGCTCCGCATAGCCGTTTGTCCTTCGCAGCTTGTGCAATTGCTTCCGCGTAGCTCTGTAAAGAGCATGAAGAGGTGTTGTCTAGATCCTTTATCCTTACTGTGCTATTATTATAGATCTTAACTTAATTGTGTGGGCCCAATATTCTCATTAATCATTCAACATTCATAATAAGTGCGCACAATCATAAAACTGTAAAGAGATGCATAAATATAACAGAAGCATAGACACACAATATTTCAGAATCAACTTATCTTTTATTAATTCTTCATCCAAGTACAATCCCAACTCCGCCTTGCACACTCAGCTGTAGGGGTACGTGCACTCAGTTGTGGACTCTATTAGGCCTCTACGCACTCAGCTATAGAGCCTCTACCTATCACTACGACCCAATACCTTCAGATCTACTTCTAACTTCTAACCATGCCTTCACATCTATTTGTTACTTCCAAAAAAATAAGACTCCCTTTACACTTAGAGCCTCGCTCTATTTATACAATCCCATGGTCCGCGAACCATGGGTATTCCAACACACTTTACATTAAATTACATTATCTTAGGGTAGACAACCCTAGACTCTTGCACTTCACGACCACATTTCGTGGGGTCTTTACATTACACTTGACCAAAATTTGGGCTTCAAGCCCCAAAAACCTGTTATGGGGGGATCTGCTGCCCAACAGGCCCCCAACACAATCATCGTGACTCATCCCGAGTCACTCTGTTGGTGCGGTGATCTTTGTGCGAAGTCCATCTAACTGTGCCTGTGCGACGCGAAGGTCCACAGCGCACTGCTCTACCGTCTGCTAGATCTGCTCTGCTTGCTTGGATGAATGCTCATTGTCAGGGTCAAATCCCTATCTTAGGTCATGCATTTCTTTCATGTGTGCGAGTTTTCCTTTCATGTCGGCCATGATGAGGAAGGCCTCATCGATCCAAGGTTGGACGTGTGCTTTAAGTACTGGCTCTTTTTGGCGTGCTGCATCCACTTGTTCCTTCAATGCCTTCGCCTGTTGTAGCTTCATGAGTTGCTGAGTTAGGACTACTGTCTGTGCCATGCCATGCACACTCTCATATTACATTTGAAGCTCCCGCACCTCTATTTCCAACCGCTATATGGTGGGATACTCCTGTAAGGTTGTGAGGATCCCGAAGGATTCTTCCAACAAAGTGGTATAGCTTTGCACTGCCTGTTCAATTTCTCCCAGCCCTTTTCGAATATCGCCAATGCGTTGTTCTCGAACTTTTGGGTGTGTGGAGAGATACATCTTTAATTATTGTTTAGCAATTTGTAGGTTGAGGCATAGTTGGATCCTTGTAGCTTCCTACTTTGCCTTGTAGAATCCACCAGCCAATTTGTGGATCCGCATTCCTATTGGTAGATCTGGTGCAATTTCTAGTTCTGGGACATGACGACATGCTTCTTCTACGATCTGCTCCAACTGCTGGTTCTGCACCATTGCTTCATCGCGTTGTAGGTTAAGTTGTTTGATGTTGATTCGTTGTAGGTTAAGTTGTTTGATGTTGATTGCGCGTCCCTCCCTAGTGCGGAGTTCTACTATCGCTTCGTCCTATAACTAGTATAAAGTATCCCATAGAAGGGCAGCCAAGTTTAGGCCGAGTCCCTTGATCCATCTTGTCGCGGCTCTATCCTCCATGTTGTCCAATGTTAGTGCTCCTTCGGGAAGCGCGATGGGGCTAGACATTTTGGCCCTTAGGAGCTGCTTTGTGTCCGATGTTCCCACGGCCCTATAGGTGGCTACCGTCCCCTCTTGTGGGGGTCGCACCTGAAGTCCTTGGAGTTGTGGCCTGAGGACTCCCAACACATTCTGTTGCTCCGTCATTGCCTCCTGGAACGCTTCCCTGGTGACCTCACGAACTGTGTCGCTGATGTCGTATAGATCACCCTATGTCAGTGTAATAGGCTCCCCATCCAGTTTGGACACCTTGGTCTTCTTTCATGGCCCTAGTCGTTTCATTCCGCACAGCCATTTCAGTTGTGTTGATGTCATGCTTGAGTTTGCGCCTTCCAACGTGTCATCTATCCCCTGTCCTGTGGTTAGATCTGGGCCTTTTACCTCCTGCGTTGTGGTTGCCCTAGTTGTCGGTGTTGTTGTTGCTTTGTCTGTGGCCTTGGTCTGCTCGATAGCGGCCTTCGCTACCTTGCGAGAAGCCCTTACCTCCTTGGTGAATTGTTCGTTTTGCTTTTTTTGTGCCAAAAGCTTGGCGACATCCTTCTATCTTTGTATTTTTGCTTCATCGCGCACTTCCAGATCCAGGGTGTGCCACTCGGGTGGCCATGAGTCGAGCACCACGAACATGGCATCATCAATCGCGATGAAGGGGAGTTTGGTCCATTTCTACTCCAGGTCCTTCCACGCCTTGATATACACATTGTGCATATCTGCCTTAAAGTCTGTAAAGCTCCACAGACTATTGTATACTGTAGGTGATAAGTGCGGTCGTTTTTGATCCCCGTCTGTATGCTTGCCTCCATAAGTATCCAGAAGATCTTGGTTTAACAGATCTGCATAGTGTCCCATTTTGCCAACAACGACGCTTATTTCACTACCTCTGGCATGTCCTAATCAAGAGGAGGAAACTAACTATCCTCCGGCAATTCCCTTGCGACCAACAAGATGGATAAGAGTAGCGATGCATAGTGGAAGGCCTTACCCTACTCCTGGGCCTCCTTGTTGTTCGTCAGAAACTCCTCGCAGAGGAACTGCGCCTAGTTGAACTGTACCCCCCTGGCGCATTGCTCAGCAAGCAGATGACCGTTGCTGGTACCTCACTGCCCCAACATTTTCTCATTACTTTTCTTGCCAGCAATTGGGTGGCTATGTGCACCCCTTTGTCTTGAATGCTAGTAATGACATAACCCCTCTGCCTCTTCTCCAAATTGTATTTCTTCTTCATGGCCTCTGTGAGTGCCAAGTCTCCACTTTGGCCATCTATTTCCGTGGGGTCCCTTCCCTTACAAGGAAGCTGAGAAATCCTATGAATAAGCTCCACCATGATGGGAATCGTCTCCTCCAGCCACAAATACCCATCATGCACTAGGAAAAGAAGTTGCCTGATGACAAATATCGTGATTGGTGCCCAGTGAAAGTGTGGAATCCATAGTAGGTGGAGTAACGTAGCCTCCTCCACCCTGCGTAGCCATTTCTGTTTCTATAGCACTGTAACTAACCCTTCCTTTCTTTATTTCATAAGTTGGCTAGTCTCCAAATGTGGGAAATTTTCGCTGTCTGCGAGGTCCCAATCTTCAAATTTCATCGTGGGCACACAGCCCAGGACTGATCCCTCAAATAGAATTCCATCTTGGAGGAGTGGGTTTCAAGTGTGCTCTTAACGAAATCCACATCCTTGGGTAATTTTTCTTTCCCTCTCTATGGGGGGACATATTTGGGCAGTTTTGCTGCAACGCATACTGGTTGAATGTCTTCTGCAATTTCTTCATCTGGTTCTGATCAGAAAATCTTGTGTCTCCTTTGGCAATGTCTCAAATACTGAACTTGCTCTCACAGCATCCAAATTCGATAGGTCCATACCCAATTGATAGCGCACCAACTGAATTCTCAAAATGCCAAGGGTTGTTCAATGGAGAGCCACTTGTGATTTATAGACCCTTTTGAATTCAAATTCAACCATTCCCCCCTTATTTGGCTCATTAATCCGAGATTGGCGGTAGTTAGTCCCAAATCTAGTTTTGACTTCGTTTCTTAATTGCTCGTCGCCTGCTCCTAATTGCAATAAATTGGACATTTTGTCATGAATAGTGACACCAACGGTCACTTCCCTTCCTATCCGTGCTTTAGACTAGCCCCATGTATGCAGATGGTGGGCTCCAGTATTACAGAAATAATGCTGCAACTCCTGGGACTCCCTTCTTTAATTTTGTCAACCCGGTAGTTTGTAACAAACTTGGAAGCGACGGTGTTGTATGCACAAGTACTAGCTCTTGCCGCAGCTGTCACTTGGTCAGCTGGCACAATTCCACTAGGGGCTTAAGCCAACTTCTATGAGCTCTTAGAAGAAGCTTTTTAAATGATCGATGAAAGCTAACTCAAAGGAAGCTAATCTACTTGCGGAAAGAAACTGAAAGCCAAAAAGTAACGCAAAACCTAGCAAACCCTAATTCTACCAGCTAGTCCTACTGATGAAAAGGAGAGAATGAAAACTACTAGAAGGGATGCCATTACTTCTATGAAGGTAAAATACATGTGTCTAGACTACCTCTACCTGAAGAAAACATCTTTTTGTATTTTTGAATAAGTTATTAGAATTATCATGCATGTGCTTTTAATTGGCTTTTTACTGTGCAGGGGTGGATCAAGGAGGAGAAATGATTGGAAAAGGTTGGGAAGGTTCAAAGAGGGTCTAAGGAGTCCCTAACACCCTTCCGGAGAGTTTCAAAAAGTTTGGCTATCAAGAAACCTCATTTGTGAGCTTCTACAGGAAGTCTGCAAGGGTTCTACAGGATGTTCAGAGATTTCTATAGGATGTTTAGAAATTTCTACAGGATGTTTAAAAAGTGGATTTTAGAGGATGGGTGAGTGACGGAAGATGCATGAATGGATAGGGAGGTAGGATAGGGGCCTGGAGTGACCCAAGGACTAGTGGATGGAGTGGTGAGAGGGTGTAGAAGGCTGACTTGGCTTAAAGAAAGCTAAGACAATGATGGAGCAAGAAGGTAGGGTTACGTGGGCAAAAGGATAGGTGTGAGATGAGGAACCTAGCTAGGAGATGGAACAGCTAGCTCTGATGAAGCTTAGGTGGATGAGAGAGTGGTAGAGATGCCCTGCACGGTGTACATTTAACCGAATCAACAAAGTCTTACAAATAATCAAAGTCCTAGCTAATCTAATCTAATTGTCAATAAAATGAATGAACAGCAGCTTTATTTGGAAAGAAAACCATGTACATCAATCATGCAAAGAAACATTTCAGAGATCTGAACCCATAACTAACTTCTGCAAATGAAACCAGTACACTAAGGATTGCATGGTCAAGCAAACTAGTGTTTTTTGTTGGGGCAACACTGTTTCTTCAGTTCCAGCCCCTGATCCAATAAGGATGAGGTGAAACTAAGAGTGTTGTTGACCTTTTTCTTGGAGCTTTTTTCCTATTATTATCCTGCCAATCTATTTTAAACATCTGAAGCAATTATATTCATAAACAGTGACCTATTTAACCAACACAACTAAATCTGCCCAACAGAAATACGTTTCAAATGCATAAAAGGAAAACAACGATGCATAAGGGAAAGGCAACAGTACAAAAAGGAAGCCCTAGGCTCTCAAGTTGGGCCCAACCTTGAGAGCTATGGCTCCTATAGAAAACTCAGAGTTGATATAAAATCGGACTGCTTCTCATTATCAAAAAATAGTCATACGTCAAGAGTTATGCCAAAATGGCTACAAGAGAACAAAGTAAAGCTAACAGCACTGTAGTGCAAAATATGCAATGGTTTCAAAATTCCTTATGAAGGTTGAGGCCTTAACATTTATACACCAAGAGGGCCCTAACTGGCCTCCTAGATCTATGGGACTTGGCTGTCTAAACTGTGAGTAGACAGCCCCTTCCAAAATCTGCTTGGCTGCCTTCTAGATCCGGTTTTGATGGCCTTTGGAGCTCTGAGTTGGGGCTGAAGATCCCAAGGAAGGGCTTTTTAATGTCATAGACAACCCCCCTACGAATCCTCACCTCAAGCTTGGCTGTCTTCTAGCCCATGATTGCTCGGTTTTGCTCCAACATGTGTCAAAAAACCTGAAATGAGCACGTGTTAGCCACCTAGGAAGAGTGACTACACTTATTCGTACAAATGACATAAACATACTAAAAAATAATGCATAAGCTATGAAAAATGAAGGATTGAACAAGGACTGAACAAGGATAATTAGGCCAAATGAGCCCAACAAGTTACCAAATTTGGGGCTCATCATCACCCCCCTGCTAAAAGGGTTTCTCATCCTCTGAGCAACTAGTCCAGCTCCTCGTCTTTCATTGCTTTAATTGCCACCCTCACATCCCAGGCTTCTGAAGTAGTATCCTCCTCACTGTCATGGAATCCAACCTTCCTTTCCACCTCTTCCCACTGCTTATGCTCTTCTTCTTCTGTGCCTCCTTCTAACAATCCCAAAAGCAAAGGTGGACTTAGCTTGAGGCCTATCTAGCTGGCCTGGAGGTTCTGCATAGACTTCTTGTAGAGAGGCACTCGTGCCAAGGCCTCCCTCATTCTAGTTGGAGTGTGATATTCCCTGATTTTGAGGCTGTGGGACAATGTGTTCCACCTACGGGTGCAAGCATGAACACAATTGTCCCCTAATAATCGCTCCATATCCTCGAAGTGTGCTATGGCCTGAGCCTGCCGATCCATGTACTCTAATAAAGCGTAAGAGTTGGTTGTTAGGTGCTGGTGAGCAGATATCAATGTTGTGGGGTCCCCTGGCTCTGCTCTAATCAGCAGTGGTTCATGTAGTTCTCGGTTCATGACATTTCTGACCTTTGCCGCTCTCTTTTCTTCATGGTTTAACCATGAGGTCATTGCCATCAGCTGCATGTCCCCTACTGTTGTGTTGGGGTCCCACGAGGTTATGTTTGGAAGGGCCAAATTATGAAGGTAAAACTCTGAAAGCTTAGCCTTATCTTCCGATGAACTGCTGTTACATAAATCCATGAACTGCTGGGGGTTTTGGATTTGGGAGATACCCCTTTGTGCCAATGTGTTGATTTTGAATTGCAGCCACTGATCCCTTAGGTATAGGCCATAGGATTTGGCCGGCTGCCTACATTGCAGAGCTTCCATTTCCCAACTGGCCATGCAAGCCAATTGTGCCTCCTTTTTTGCATCCGTTGTTTTAGATATTGTATCTCTATGCCTGCCTGCAATTCCCTTTCCTGTAGTTGCCGGTTTAGTTCCTTAAGATCAGCTTGCATTCCTTCTTTTTCTTGAGGTTCTGCTGTGGTGTCCTTGGCTGTTGTGTCCTCTTCTTTCCTCTATCCCTGTAGCTGTAGCTGCTGCCTAAGCAGCTCATTCTCTTCTCTTAACTTGGCCTGTTGGGAGCTTTCCACATGCCATACTCTTGCCAACTCCCTTTGTGTTTCCTTGAGCCTTTCCTCTAGAGGCCCTATATCTGATACCCCTTGGATTTAGCGATCCTCATCCAAGTGTGGGTTCGTACATTTTCTTCCTCTAGTGCTAGAAATAGTGGCACTGTGAATTTTTGAGGAATAATTTTGTCGGCCTCCAAAAAGTTATAATAAGAGCCCAGGCTGGGCTGGGGGCTTGGTTCCATGATGACATCGGTCTTCTCCTCCTCCTGTGGTGACTTGGCTGCTCTTTCCTCCATCTGCTTAGTTTCCTAGAGCCTAGCCAAAGTTTCCTGTAGAACTGCCTCAGCATCCTGTAGAGAGGTTTCCGAGTTCAATTTCTCCATCCTTTCCCTCCATGAGGATGTTTTCGGGCTCCCCCACGCGTAAGTAATGGATGCCTTGGAGGGGGACCTATCCCTTGGTGTGGTAGGGGTATCCACAATTGTGATTGGCTCTTTTGATGGAGGCTGGGGTCTACTAGTCTTAATTCTCACACTCCTTCTTGCTTTAAAATACATAGGAGTCTCCCTCTTTCGTTTCTCCTTTGGCCTGGGAGAGGTACCTAGGGTGGCCAGCACAGCTACTGCCTCCCTGGCTAGAATTTCAGCTGATTTCTCCTTCTGCTGTCCTTTTTTCAGACTTCTTGTAGAAAGTCCTGTAGTGGCTGGTTTCTGGCTTCTTGTAGAAGCCGTTTTTAAACTTCCTGTAGAAATAGCCTTCTGGTTTCCTGTAGAAGCAGATGGCACCATTTTAGCCTGCTTGGCTGAGGATGCTTTTTCCTTTAGCTTGGCTGAGGCTGCCTTAGGGGTGCCCTCACTGGCTTGGACTTTCTCAGTCCTTTCTACCCTGCTCTGTAGTCTTTTCTCCCTGGGTGTTGGTGTAATTTTACCACCCCCTGTTTTGGCATCTTGGCCTTTTTCTTGTGTTCCTTTCTGTTCTTTCTTTGGTGTATTGCCCGGGGTTTCTTGTCCTTTAGCTTTCTTCTCTGCCTGAGTGTGCTCCTTCTCCTCGCTGCTGGAGGAAGTGAACTCCTCGACCAAAATTCGATGTCATCATCCTTAGACATATTCCAAAAAAAATTCCTGGAGAGAGGGACAGTGTAAGTGTGGAGTGCATCTTCCACGAGGAGCTTGATAAGCCCATGATGGGCTAGCTGGTCTGGTGTCCCCTCTCTCAGTTTGGTGGCACACTCAATCATGGATTGCAGGAGGAAGTAAGGAATGCTCAATTTTTGTTCTGAGGGTAGGTCCATTTGGTGCTTGAGTTCAGTGAGCAACCGGAAATGATAGCCATACACGATGCTAAATCGCCCCTCACACGTAATATACTTCATAATTTGGAGGCTGACTTCACTCTAGAACGGTTGTAGGCTAGTTCTTCGAACTCCATTCTTGTCCTCTGAAAATTGTTCCTCTGGCAAGAAGAACTCTTTTTTAGCTTTCTGACCCAATTTTCTCTCCTCCTTATCCTAGGGTACCCCCATCGGTAGATCAATTACTCTACTAATGAGTTATGGGGTGAGTCTGAGGGTCAATCCTCTGAAGTTGAAAACAGCCAATGTCTTTGACTTCGGCTTCAAGGACCTTAGGAATTCTTCTGTAATTTCGTCATCGTGACCTTGAAGCTTGTCACAGAATGACATCCAGTGTGCATGGGAAAACAAGTCCACCACCTCAGGGGTTTCTCGTAATTTCTTTGAGTCCAAAGGTTATTTTCTAATGAACCCTTCCGGCATGGTAAAAAACTCTGTTTTTGTTGTTCTGAACTTGTCTGCTCGTGTATAGAAGGAGGACTTTGGGATTTCTCTACATAGAGTGCAGAGCTACGTCTCCATTATGCACACAGTCATATAAAATTCACAATTTTTCACCAGTGAGCCTTGACAGTGTCTCAATTTTTCTACAGGAGGGATTTTAATTCAAGACCCTAGAGAAAATATCGCATGCAGACTACGAACACAATTTCATGTAGCGATAAGAAAATGGCTTTTGAATTCATAGACAGACTTGCATTCACATTTTCCCTACCCCCTCAACACGTCGAATTCACCACCTTTTGAATTATTTGCATGGGAAAGTTATGTTCAGGCCTACCTCACTGAGAATTTCCACCCTCAACGTGAACAGTCCAAGCTTCTTCGTAATGCCGGGCTCCCTGTAGCGCAGCTTCCTGTAGAAATTGTGCACGGCTTCTGGAGGATGTTACGGTGGTTCTGGACGAATCTGAGCAACAACAGGACATTGGAACAGATCGAGAACTCGGGCTAACAACTTGCAGAGGAGGAGGACGCGTACTCGACTGCAAAACGGTTGTGAGAGTAAATGACTGCAGTGTATCATAAGCTATTCAACCAGTCGATTTTGAATTGCTGTGGAATTCATGGCGCGGGGGTGAGCTATCCCGGTCGATCCATTGGCTGACGTCACAAGCATCATTCCTCAGTGTGTCCCTGACCGCCGAATTCCCCCTCTGCATTCACTGCCGCAATTCCTGTCATACTGCCGCTTCTCCCCGACTGGACACTTCCCACGTGTCAATTGCCCATCTTTTCGACATAAAAAAGCCCATTCGGATCCTATGAGGACGTCTGACTGGTTGTGGTGGCCAGTTGAATGGCTACCAGACTTGTTCAATCTGTACATTCTCACATTCATGCACATTTAGAGTATAGCTTATATAATTTGACGAAATAAGGTTAGGCACTTACCTGTGCGGCCGTGGACGTGGTTTTTTCAGGTTTCGGGACAAGGAATGCTGGATCGGCTTGCTGCTGCTTCGTGCACGGATATTGGAGCTCCTCTTCATTGGCTGCTGCTGGCTACGAGACCTTGAGACCCGATTTCCTGGTGGTGAATGCTGCATGCACTGGCTTCATGAGCTGCTGGTGTCTCCATGGTATGTGCTCCAGCCGGATTAGCTCCTACAGGATTCCTGTAGGACATCCTGTAGCCGTTTCTCCTCTTGGGGTGCATGCTGAAATAAATGAGTCGCATTCACAGGTGCAGGGTCTCGAGGTCACCTTGACAGGTAAAGTGTGCGAGCCTCTGCATGCTTTATTTCCCACTTAAAAAACAAATTATCTGAGAAAACATGGTTCTGGTATGACTGTGCAGGTATATTCGACCAGATGGCAGCAATGGTGATGAAAGGAGGTGAAACAAGTAGAGGATGGAAGAAAAGAGTGGTTGCATGCTTCCTCAATGGACTTCAAGATTCAAATCCTTCTCCAAAATCGATCCTGGCCCGCCCAAAGGCTCTACAGGATGTTTCCTGTAGAAATACAGAACTTCCTGTATAAAGTCCTGTAGCTTCCTGTAGAAGGCTAAACCATGACCAGATTATGTCCAAACCTTGGTTAAAATGAGTGTTCATGGAGGGAGTGTATGTGAGGTTGCCTGGTAGCTTGGTAGGGACCCTTGTCCTTGAGTTGAGAGGCCTCCTTTCTGCATGGTGTTCCTGCAACCTGCAACAATTTCTAGAGATTAAACTTGTTTTTTCTGTTTCTTCCTTCTTCTTTTTTTTTTTTTGAGAGATAGCGGGGGCGCCTCAATGAGGTTTTCACCCCTACTATCTGCCTTGGGCGCCTAAGAGAGTTTTTCACCCAAGGATCTTTTTATTCCAATTCTTTTTCAGAGAGACATCAGAGGCGCCTCAATGAGGTTTTCACCCCTACCATCTGCCTTGGGCGCCTTGGAAAGGTTTTCACCCAAGGATGTTTTTTTTATTGCATTATATATATATATATATATATATATATATATATATATATAATGATGCTCAGGGTGTGCCCAAAACAGAGGCAAAGCCCTTCTCTATGACCAGCACTGATTTTTCCATAGTTTTGATGAACTCTTGCCTCGAAAGAGGTATCCCGTAGATCTTTAGTCGATGCCCATTGATGAGCATGGGGATGGCTTCTTCATCAATGGTCTGGATAAGGACAGAACCATTGTCATTACACTTCTCCACTACATATGGTCCTAGCCATCTTGTCCTCAGCTTCCCCTTGAAATCCTTATGTCTGCAATCGTACAACAGCACCCAGTCTCCCGGCTGGAATTGTTTGTCATTGAGGTGCCGGTCATGCCATATCTTCCTCTGAAGTTGAACCACTTCTGAGTGGAGGAGGGCCTGCATTCAGTGTTCATCTAACCCATTCAGTTGCAATAACCTTTCTTGTTGAGCATGGCTGAGGTCTAGGTCCAGCTGAGCTGCCATCCTCAATGTGTTGTACTCAAACTCGATTGACAGCAAAGCTCTCTTCCCATAGACCAGCTCATAAGGTGTGAAACTGGTTGTGGTCTTCCAAGTGGTGTTGTAGGCCCAAGTGGCCTCAACCAGGCGATCTTCCCAATCCTTTCTGCTGCTGCTCACCACCTTAGTCAAAATCCCTTCTAATGCTCTATTGGTGACTTCCACCTGCCCATTTGCTTGAGGATGATATGGGGTGGAAGTCCTATGCTTGATCTTGTGATGAGCAAGCAAGTATTTAATTAAGTTGGAGGTGAACTGGCTTCCTTGATCGGTGACTAACTCTCTTGGGTAGCCAAATTTGTAGAAGATGTTTTCTCTTAAAAACTCAGCCACCTTTTCTTCTGTTGCTGCTTTGATTGCCTTGGTTTCCGCCCACTTTGTCAGATAGTCTGTGCACACAATGATGTAATACCTTTGCCTTGAAGGAGGGTTGATAGGACCCACAAAATCCATACCCCACTTCTCAAATGGCTCAAGAGTCACTTGAGGTTGGAGAGGCATTTTGTCCCTTGGAGTCGGTTTCCCCATCCTTTGGCATCGGTCACATTGGCTGATATATCTTCTGACATCTTGATGAAGAGTGGGCCAATAGTAGCCTGTCTACAGAATTTTGAAGGCGGTCCTCTTGGCTACAAAATGTCCTCCACAAGGCCCATCGTGACAGGTTAGGAGGATGTAAAAGACTTCCTCCTCCCTTACAGAACGCCTTAAGATCTGATCGGGGCCAAGTTTGAACAGGTTGCCCCCGATCCAAGTGAATGAGGCACTCTTCCTCACGATTCTACTCTTCTCCTTTGAGGATAGATGTGGAGGGAACTGTGCTGAGACCAGATAGTTTGCTATATCAGCAAACCATGGAGAGAGTACTGAGATAGCAAACAGATGTTCATCTAGCATCTGGTCATCCACTGTTCCTTCTTCACCTGCAGGCAAATCCAATATAGACAAGAAGCCAGCAATAACATTTTCTTTACCTGGTTTGTCAACGATAGTCAAATCAAACTGCTGAAACAAAAGTAACCATCTAATAATACGAGCATTCACATCAGGCTTATTCATTAAATATCTGATTGCAGCATGGTCATTATGTACAAATGTTTGATAGCTAGTGATGTAGTATCGGAACTTGTTCAGGGAATGGACCAAGGCCAGGAACTCTTTCTCAGTTACAGTATAATTCATTTCTGCCTTGGATAAGTTTTTGCTGGCAAAGTATATGGCATATGGAATTTTTTCTTCAACTTGTCCCAAGGTTGCCCATATGGCTTTGTTCTAGGCATTAGTGTGGATGTGGAAAGGTAGGGCCCAGTTTGGGCCTCTCAAAATTGGGGCGGACACCAACTTATCCTTTAATTCATTAAGAGCCCTCTGACAGTTGTCAATCCATTTAAAATCAACATCTTTTGCTAAGAGGCCAAACAATGTCGAGGCTATCTTACTAAAGTCTTTAATGAATCTTCTATAATATCCCGCCAAACCTAAGAAACTCTGAACATCTCTTACCTTCTGAGGAGGTGGAACCTTTTTGATGATAGCAATTTTATTAGGATCCACTTGTAATCCTTGGCGAGAAATGGTATGACCTAACATAGTCCCTTCAGTCATCAGGAATTCACATTTTTCAGGGCTGAGGGATAGGTTCATCTCAATGCACTTGCTTAAAACTTTTCCCAGGTTGGACAAGGCTTATTGGAAGCTAGACCCGTAAGGAGTAAAGTCATCCATATAGATTTCCACCGAGTCATGAACCAACTCGGCAAAGATGCTCAATACAGCTCTCTGGAAAGTGGTAGGGGCATTGCATAGTCCAAAGGGAAGGACTCGGTAGGCAAAAGTACCCCATGGACAAGTGAAGGTGGTCTTATCTTGGTCCTCCGGGCTGATTTGGATCTGATTATACCCGCTGAACCCATCTAGGAAAGAGAAAAACTTCTTTCCAGCCATTCCATCCAA
This sequence comes from Pinus tabuliformis, assembly GCA_031772625.1. Classification (NCBI taxonomy): domain Eukaryota; kingdom Viridiplantae; phylum Streptophyta; class Pinopsida; order Pinales; family Pinaceae; genus Pinus; species Pinus tabuliformis. The sequence goes on from CM062817.1 coordinate 336,853,615, forward strand.
CACTTGATCTATGAAAGGCAGAGGGAAGTGGTCTTTATTGGTGGCTTTGTTCAGTTCTCTGTAGTCCACACAGATTCTCCACTTCCCATTTTTCTTGGGTACCAACACCAGAGGGGAAACCCATTCACTGTCCAATATGGGGTAGATGAATCCTGCATCCAACAATTTTTGCACTTCTTCTTTAACAATGTCCTTAAGGGCTGGATTCATTCTCCTCTGATGTTGCCTGACTGGTTTGCAGTCCTCCTTAATGTAAATATGATGGGTACAGACTGAAGGATGGATTCCTTTCATTTCCTTGTAGCTCTAGGCAAAAGCCTCCAAATGGTGGGTCAAGAGGCTACATAGCTCCTTTTCCTGAGAGGGAGAGAGAGAGGAGCTAATCTTTAAAGTTCTTTCAGGGCCAAACTCCACATTCTTAACTCTGGGAGTGGTCGAATCAGTCGCACATAGGTCCACAAAAGCATTGGCTTGGGTATCTTCCACCAACTCTTCCAAGGATAGTGCACCAGGGGGAGGATTTTGGATTAAGTTCTCAATCAAATCATCCTCGGTTTGAGGACCTCCCCTGGTGGCCTCTGCTGTGCATAATGGTGCAGAGTAGACCTCATCCCCTTCTCCTTCTTCCAACCATAGGGGTAAGTCATGTTCTAACAAAGGTTCGGCGGGAGGGTATAGGACCAACTGTTTGGACATAGGCCGATTTTTTATGGTCATGCTTCCTGCTCGACAGTTGACATAAGCATCCGCAGTAGCCAGCCAAGGCCTTCCCAAAATGAGGGGATATCCCGTGAGTTTTTCCTTTGGCTGAAGGACCAAAATGTCCGCAGGGTACTCCCAGGAGTCAACAGAGACCAAGACATCTTCCACAATCCCTTCGGGAGTCACGGTGGAGCGGTTTGCCAATTGCAGCATTGTCGAGGTCTTCTTTAAGGAACTCTGAAGGTTGAGCTTAAGCATGGTGTCCCTGGTCATCACATTAATGGCTGCCCCTAGATCAATCAAGGTGTGGGGTATGATGGTGCCATTGATGTGGACATCAACTACAGGACTCCCAGGGTCCAAATACTTTGGACAGATTACTTGCCCCAACACGAGATCAGACAGTTGTCCTATGACATTGATGGTTGAGGCATCTCTCTTTCGCCTGACTGGGTGCCTGAAACACTTCTCCTTAATCAATTTGTTGTATATCGGTACATCTTTTATGGCCTGGAGAAGTGGTATTTTCACACACAACTGCTTGAGTTCTCCCAGAAGCTCATTCTCTTCTGGGTTGGGTTGTGTGGTTACTGTGAGTCACTCAGGAAAGGGTGGAATGGCTTGGGGTTCACTTTCCTGTTTCTCTTCCTCCTCCTCTAGGGGAGGAGGTTGGCGATCTAGAAGGACCTTCTCAGATCACAGGTTGATCTCCTTGATCTCCACAGCATAGGTAGGGCATGTTGTCTCCCTAGTATATACCTGTTGGGCCTGTCTTTTGTTGGGGTTCGGGTTCGGTTGAGTAGGCATCTGGGGTTGTCTTGGAGGAGCAGGAGGTAATGGTTGTGGTTGAGCCGGTGGTGGAGGCAAAATGGCGGGAGGAGTGTTGTACTGGGGCCTCCGCCCCGATTGAGGTGCATTCCACTGAGGTCGTGGCTGGGCATTCCACCTCAGCCCCTAGATACATGGCTTTAAATCCAGGCAACCTAGGGCGTTGGTTGGTGGGGTGGTCTTTCTCACAAATGAAACATACCTCTACTGAGTGCAATGGGCACTCATTCTTGGGATGCTTCCTTGTGCATCTAGGACAAAAAATGGCCAAAGCCCTCTCAGCTACCTCTTTCTTTTGCTGAATTCGGAAGGTATCAAGTTGCATGGCAATAGTATGTCTCATCTCACTCTTGAGGTCTTCCATCTGGTTAGCAAACTCATGCTTGGAGAAGGTGGTACTAGCTGAAAGATGATTCCCCCTACCTCTCTTCCGGGCCGCCCTAGAATAGTTTCTAAACACGGTCTTTATGTCCTCATAAGGTAGTTGGTAGATGTCTCCTCCAGTCAGCATGTTAAGGGTTTCCAGAAGGTCTTCAGGGACTCCTCGGAGCAGAACCAGCTTCAGAGATTCCGGGTCAAGTGTGCACCTGGCCCGTTTATAACTGAGTTGGAACCTTTCCTCATAGTCTTCTAAAGATTCATTGCTTCCCATGGTCATCCGAAAGATTTCTCCCTTAGTTTCCTTGGATCTATAGTAGTCCCAATATTTGGTATTGAAAGCTTGCTGCATCTGAGCCCAAGTGGTGATACTGTTTCCAGGTAACCCCATGAACCAACGTAATGCTGCGTCCTTGAGGGTAGAGGGAAAGAGTTTCAAATTTTTCTCATCCTCAGCATAGTCATAAGTTCGAAAAAGGACAAAAAACTCAAATAGGAAGGTATCAGGGTCTTCAGTAGTCAATCCATGGAAGTGAGGTAAAGCGGAGGGGCTTATGTTTTTCATTTTCATGTCTCCATTGGTCTCTCGGATGGGAAATGCACCTTCTATTCTCTCATCTTCTCTTCTACCATTTTGGTTTTCAGCCATGGCTTCAGATGGAGTGTTCTATAACTCTTCTTCTGTTATAGGATCTTTGTATATCTTAGGAAGTTCACCTATAGGTTCTTCTTGCTCACTGTCACCAGAGAAGAGAGAAGGTTGACTTAGTGATGTGGGGGTGTTGGGTAAGAATTTGTCGGTTTTATCTTTGTTCCTACGAGGCATGAAATGGAAAGAATTTTGATTGCTTTAGTTTTTTTTTCTTCTAGTACCTGCAAAACTAAAATAGATTGAACTGCAACTAACTATCTTGCTGAAATGAAAATGCATAATTGAAATGAAAGCACGAAAGGACTAATCTATTTTTCTCAAATGAAATTGCAGGAACTAAATGCTAGTCTACGCTTGCTGAATTGAAATGCTAATCTACGCTTGCAGAATTGAAATTGCGGAATTGAAATGCTAATCTATGAAAGCGAGAAATATCTACTCTACTTTTGTGGAAATGAAATGAAATAAACTACTTAGCAGAAGGTTGTAGGAGAAAATAGAAGAAAAGCAAAAATCACCAATACTCTGATGCTTCCCCGGTAACAGCGCCAAAAATATGGTGGGCTCCAGTATTGCAGCAATAATGCTGCAACTCCTAGGACTCCCTTCTTTACTTTTATCAACCCGGTAGTTCGTAACAAACTTGGAAGTGACGGTGTTGTATGCACAAGTACTAGCTCTTGCCGCAGCTGCCACTTGGTCAGCTGGAAGAAGTCCGCTAGGGGCTTAAGCCAACTTCTATGAGCTCTTAGAAGAAGCTTTTTAACTGATGGATGAAAGCTAACTCAAAGGAAGCTAATCTACTTGCGGAAAGAAACTGAAAGCCAAAAAGTAATGCAAACCCTAGCAAACCCTAATTCTACCAGCTAGTCCTACTGATGCAAAGGAGAGAATGCAAACTATTGGAAGGGATGCCATTACTTCTATGAAGGTAAAATACATGTGTCTAGACTACCTCTACATGAAGAAAACATCTTTTTGTATTTTTGAATAAGTTATTAGAATTATCATGCATGTGCTTTTAATTGGATTTTTACTGTGCAGGGGTGGATCAAGGAGGAGAAATGCTTGGAAAAGGTTGGGAAGGTTCAGAGAGGGTCTAAGGAGTCCCTAACACCCTTCCGGAGAGTTTCACAAAGTTTGGCTATCAAGAAACCTCATTTGTGAGCTTCTACAGGAAGTCTGCAGGGGTTCTACAGGATGTTCAGAAATTTCTACAGGATGTTTAAAAAGTGGATTTTAGAGGATGGGTGAGTGAGGGAAGATGCATGAATGGATAGGGAGGTAGGATAGGGGCCTGGAGTGACCCAGGGACTGGTGGATGGAGTGGTGAGAGGGTTTCGAAGGCTGACTTGGCTTAAAGAAGGCTAAGATAATGATGGAGCAAGAAGGTAGGGTTACGTGGGCAAAAGGATAGGTGTGAGACAAGGAACCTAGCTAGGAGATGGAACAGCTAGCTCTGATGAAGCTTAGGTGGATGAGAGAGTGGTAGAGATGCCCTGCACGGTGTACATTTAACCGAATCAACAAAGTCTTACAAATAATCAAAGTCCTAGCTAATATAATCTAACTATCAATAAAACGAATGAACAACACCTTTATTTGGAAAGAAGACCATGTATATCAATCATGCAAAGAAACATTTCAGAGATATGAACCCATAACTAACTTCTGCAAATGAAACCAGTACACTAAGGATTGCATGGTCAAGCAAACTAGTGTTTTTTGTTGGGGTAGCACTGTTTCTTCAATTCCAACCCCTGATCCAATAAGGATGAGGTGAAACTGAGTGTGTTGTTGACCCTTTTCTTGGAGCTTTTTTCCTATTATTATCCTGCCAATCTATTTTAAACATCTAAAGCAATTCTATTCATAAACAGTGACCTATTTAACCAACACAATTAAATCTGCCCAACAGAAATACGTTTCAAATGCATAAAAGGAAAACAATGATGCATAAGGGAAAGGTAACAGTACAAAAAGGAAGCCCTAGGCTCTCAGGTTGGGCCCAACCTTGAGAGCTATGGCTCCTATAGAAAACTCAGAGTTGATATACAATCAGACTGCTTCTCATTATCAAAAAATAGTCATACATCAAGAGTTATGCCAAAATGGCTACAAGAGAACAAAGTAAAGCTAACAGCATTGTAGTGCAAAATATGCAATGGTTTCAAAAGTCCCTTATGAAGGCTGAGGCCTTAACATTTATACACCACGAGGGCCCTAGCTGGCCTCCTAGATCTATGGGACTTGGTTGTCCAAACTGTGAGTAGACAGCCCCTTCCAAAATCTGCTTGGTTGCCTTCTAGATCCGGTTTTGGTGGCCTTTGGAGCTCGGAGTTGGGGTTGAAGATCCCGAGGAAGGGCTATTTAATGCCATAGACAACCCCCCTACGAATCCTCACCTCAAGCTTGGCTGTCTTCTAGCCCATGATTGCTTGGTTTTGCTCCAACATGTGTCAAAAAACCTAAAATGAGCACGTGTTAGCCACCTAGGAAGAGTGACTACCCTTATTCGTACAAATGACATAAACATACTGAAAAATAATGCATAAGCTATGAAAAATGAAGGATTGAACAAGGACTGAACAAGGATAATTAGGCCAAATGAGCCCAACAAGTTACCAAATTTGGGGCTCATCATCACCCCCCTGCTAAAAGGGTTGCTCATCCTCTGAGCAACTAGTCCAGCTCCTCGTCTTTCATTGCTTTAATTGCCACCCTCACATCCCAGGCTTCTGAAGTAGTATCCTCCTCACTGTCATGGAATCCGGCCTTCCTTTCCACCTCTTCCCACTGCTTATGCTCTTCTTCTTCTGTGCCTCCTTCTGACAATCCCAAAGCAATGGTGGACTTAGCTTGAGGCCTATCCAGCTGGCCTGGAGGTTCTGCATAGACTTCTTGTAGAGAGGCACTCGTGCCAAGGCCTCCCTCATTCTAGTTGGAGTGTGATATTCTCTGATTTTGAGGCTGTGGGACAATGTGTTCCACCTACGGGTGCAAGCATGAACATAATTTTCCCCTAATAATCGCTCCATATCCTCGAAGTGTGCTATGGCCTGAGCCGGTCGATCCATGTACTCTAATAAAGCCAGAGAGTTGGTTGCTAGGTGCTGGTGAGCGGATATCAATGCCGTGGGGTCCCCTGGCTCTGCTCTAATTAGCAGTGGTTCATGTAGTTCTTGGTTCATGACATTTCTGACCTCTGCCGCTCTCTTTTCTTCGTGGTTTAACCATGAGGTCATTTCCATCAGCTGCATGTCCCCTACTACTGTGTTGGGGTCCCACGAGGTTATGTTTGGAAGGGCCAAATTATGAAGGTAAAACTCTGAAAGCTCAGCCTTATCTTCTGATGATCTACTGTTACATAAATCCATGAACTGCTGGGGGTTCTGGATTTGGGAGATACCCCTTTGTGCTAATGTGTTGATTTGGAATTGTAGCCACTGATCCCTTAGGTATAGGCCATAGGATTTGGTCGGCTACCTACATCGCAGAGCTTCCATTGCCCAACTGGCCATGCAAGCCAGTTGTGCCTCCTTTTCTTGCATCTGTTGTTTTATAGATTGTATCTCTATGCCTGCCTGCAATTCCCTTTCCTATAGTTGTCGGTTTAGTTCCTCAAGATCAGCTTGCATTCCTTCTTTTTCTTGAGGTTTTGCTGTGGTGTCCTTGGCTGTTGTGTCCTCTTCTTTTCTCTGTCCCTGTAGCTGTAGGTGTTGCCTAAGCAGCTCATTCTCTTCTCTTAACTTGGCCTGTTGGGAGCTTTCCACATGCTGTACTCTTGCCAACTCCCTTTGTGTTCCCTTGAGCCTTTCCTCTAGAGGCCCTATATCTGCTACCCCCTTGGATTTAGCAATCCTCATCCAAGTGTGGGTTCATACTCTTTCTTCCTCTAGTGCTAGAAATAGTGGCACTGTGAATTTTTGAGGAATAATTTTTCCGGCCTCCAAAAAGTTATAATAAGAGCCCAGGCGGGGCTGGGGGCTTGGTTCCATGATGACATCGGTCTTCTCCTCCTCCTGTGGTGACTTGGCTGCTCTTTCCTCCATCTCCTCTGTTTCCTTCAGCCTAGCTAAAGTTTCCTGTAGAACCGCCTCGACATCCTATAGAGAGGCTTCCGAGTTCAATTTCTCCATCCTTTCCCTCCATGAGGATGTTTGCGGGCTCCCCCGCTCATAAGTAATGGATGCCTTGGAGGGGAACCTATCCCTTGGTGTGGTAGGGGTATCCACAATTGTGATTGGCTCTTTTGATGGAGGATGGGGTCTACCAGCCTTAATTCTCACACTCCTTCTTGCTTTAAAATACAGAGGAGTCTCCCTCTTTCATTTTTCCTTTGGCTTGGGAGAGGTATCTAGGGTGGCCAGCACAGCTGCTGCCTCCCTGGCTAGAATTTCGGCCGATTTCTCCTTATGTTGTCCTTTTTCTGGACTTCCTGTAGATAGTCTTGTAGTGGCTGGTTTCTGGCTTCCTGTAGAAGCCGTTTTTAAACTTCCTGTAGAAATAGCCTTCTGGTTTCCTGTAGAAGCAGATGGCACTGTTTTAGCCTGCTTGGCTGAGGGTGATTTTTCCTTTAGCTTGGCTGAGGCTACCTTAGGGGTGCCCTCACTGGCTTGGACTTTCTCAGTCCTTTCTACCCTGCTCTGTAGTCTTTTCTCCTTGGGTGTTGGTGTAATTTTACCACCCCCTGTTTTGGTAGCTTAACCTTTTTCTTGTGTTCCTTTCTGTTCTTTCTTTGGTGTTTTGCCCGGGGTTTCTTGTCCTTTAGCTTTCTTCTCTACCTGAGTGTGCTCCTTCTCCTTGCTGCTGGAGGAAGTGAACTCCTCGGCCAAAATTCAGATGTCATCATCCTTAGACATATTTCGAAAAATTTCCCAGGAGAGAGGGACAGTGTAAGTGTGGAATGCATCTTCCACGAGGAGCTTGATAAGCCCATGATGGGCTAGTTGGTCTGGTGTCCCCTCTCTTAGTTTGGTGGCACACTCAATCATGGACTGCAGGAGGAAGTAAGGAATGCTCAATTTTTGTTCTGAGGGTAGGTCCATTTGGTGCCTGAGTTCTGTGAGCAACCGGAAATGATAGCCATACATGATGCTAAATCGCCCCTCACACATAATATAATTCATAATTTGGAGGCTGACTTCACTCCAGAATGGTTGTAGGCTAGTTCTTCGAATGCCATTCTTGTCCTCTGAAAATTGTTCCTCTGGCAAGAAGAACTCTTTTTTAGCTTTCTGACCCAATTTTCTCTCCTCCTTTTCCCAGGGTAGCCCCATCGGTAGATCAGTTACTCTGCTAATGAGCTGTGGGGTGAGTCTAAGGGTCAATCCTCTGAAGTTGACAATGACAAATGTCTTTGACTTCGGCTTCAAGGACCTTAGGAATTCTTCTGTAATTTCGTCATTGTGAGCTTGAAGCTTGTCACAGAATGACATCCAGTGTGCACAAGAAAACAAGTCCACCACCTCAGGGGTTTCCCATAATTTCTTGGAGTCCGAAGGTTCTTTTCTAATGAACCCTCCCGGCATGGTAAAAAACTATGTTTTTGTTGTTCTGAACTTTCCTGCTTGTGTACAGAAGGAGGACTTCGGGATTTCTCTACACAGAGCGTAGAGCTACATCTCCGTTATGCACACAGTCATATAAAATTCACAATTTTTCACCGGTGAGCCTTGATAGTGTCTCAATTTTTCTACAGAAGGGATTTTAATTTAAGACCCTGGAGAAAATCTCGCATGCAGACTACGAAGACAATTTTATGCAGCGATAAGAAAACGACTTTTGAATTCATAGACAGACTTGCATTCACATTTTCCCTACCCCCTCAACACGTCAAATTCACCACCTTTTGAATTATTTGCATGGGAAAGTTATGTTCAGGCCTACCTCACTGAGAATTGCCACCCTCGACGTGAACAGTCCAAGCTTCTTCGTAATGCCAGGCTCCCTGTACAGCTTCCTGTAGAAATTGTGCACAGCTTCTGGAGGACGTTACGGTGGTTCTGGACGAGCTTGAGCAGCAGCAGGATGTTGGAACAGACCGAGAACTCGGGCTAACAACTTGCAGAGGAGGAGGACACGTACTCGGCTGCAAAATGGTTCTGAGTGTAAATGACTGTAGTGTATCATAAGTTATTCAACCGACCGATTTTGAATTGTTGCAGAATTCATGGCGTGGTGGTGAGCTGTCCCGGTCGATCCATTGGCCGACGTCACAGCCATCATTCCTCGGCGTTTCCCTGACTGCCGAATTCTTCCCTCTGCATTCACCGCCGCCATTTCTGTCATATTGCCGCTTCTCCCCAACTGGACACTTCCCACGTGTCAATTTCCCGTCTTTTCGACATAACCAAGCCCATTCGGATCCTATGAGGCCGTTTGACTGGTTGTGGTGGCCAGTTGAATGGCTACCAGACTTGTTCAATCTGTCCATTCTCACAGTCATTTACATTTAGAGTATAGCTTATGTAATTTGACAAAATAAGGTTAGTCACTTACCTGTGCGGCCGTGGACGTGGTTTTTTCATGTTTCGGGACGAGAAATGCTGGATCTGCTTACTGCTACTTCATGCACGGGTGTTGGAGCTCCTCTTCATTGGCTGCTGCTGGCTACGAGACCTTGAGACCCGTTTTCCTGGTGGTGAATGCTGCATGCACCGGCTTCATGAGCTGCTAGTGTCTCCATGGTATGTGCTCCAGCCGGATCAGCTGCTACAGGATTCCCGTAGGACATCCTGTAGCCGGTTCTCCTCCTGGGTGCATGCTGAAATAAATGAGTCTCATTCCCTGAGGTCGCCTTGACAGGTAAAGTGTGCGAGCCTCTGCATGCTTTATTTCCCACTTAAAAAAAAAATATCTGAGAAAACAGGGTTCTGGTATGACTGTGCAGGTATATTCGACCAGATGGCAGCAATGGTGGTGAAAGGAGGTGAAACAAGTGGAGGATGGAAGAAAAGAGTGGTTGCATGCCTCCTCAACGGACTTCAAGCTTCAAATCCTTCTCCAAAATCGATCCTGGCCCGCCCAAAGGCTCTACAAGATGTTTCCTGTAGAAATACAGAACTTTATATAGAAAGTCCTGTAGCTTCTTGTAAAAGGCTAAACCATGACCAGATTGTGTCCAAACCTTGGAAAAAATGAGTGTTCATGGAGGGAGTGTATGTGAGGTTGCCTGGTAGCTTGGTAGGGACCCTTGTCCTTGAGTTGAGAGGCCTCCTTTCTGCATTGTGTTCCTGCAACCTGCAACAATTTCCAGAGATTAAACTTGTTTTTTCTGTTTCTTCCTTCTTCTTCTTTTTTTTTTATTAAGAGACAGCAGGGGCACCTCAATGAGGTTTTCACCCCTACTATCTGCCTTGGGTGCCTCAGAGAGGTTTTCACCCAAGGAAATTTTTATTCCAATTCTTTTTTCAGAGAGACAGCAGGGGCGCCTCAATGAGGTTTTCACCCCTACCATCTGCCTTGGGCGCCTCAGAAAGGTTTTCACCCAAGGATCTTTTTTTATTGCTTATATATATATATATATATATATATATATATATATATATATATATATATATATATATATATATATATATATATATATATATATATATAATGATGCATAGGGTGTGTCCAAAACAGAGGCATAACCCTTCTCTATGACCAGCACTGATTTTTCCACAGTTTTGATGAACTCTTGTCTCGAAAGAGGTTTCCTATAGATATTTAGTCGATGCCCATTGATGAGCATGGGGATGGCTTCTTCATCAATGGTCTGGATAAGGATAGAACCATTGTCATTACACTTCTCCACTGCATATGGTCCTAGCCATCTTGTCCTCAGCTTCCCCTTGAAATCATTATGTCTGGAATCATACAGCAGCGCCCAATCTCCCGGCTGGAATTGTTTGTCATTGAGGTGCCGGTCATGCCATATCTTCCTCTGAAGTTGAACCACTTCTGAGTGGAGGGGGGCCTACATTCGGTATTCATCTAACCCATTCAGCTGCAATAACCTTTCTTGTTGAGCATGGCTGAGATCTAGGTCCAGCTGAGCTGCCATCCTCAATGTTTTGTACTCAAACTCGATTGACAGCAAAGCTCTCTTCCCATAGACCAAATCATAAGGTGTGAAACTGGTTGTGTTCTTCCAAGTGGTGTTGTAGGCCCAAGTGGCCTCATCCAGGCGATCTACCCAATCCTTTCTTCTGCTGCTCACCACCTTAGTCAAAATCCATTCTAATGCTTTATTGGTGACTTCCACCTACCCATTTGCTTGAGGATGATATGGGGTGGAAGTCCTATGCTTGATCTTGCGATGATCGAGCAAGTCTTTAATTAAGTTGGAGGTGAACTGGCTTCCTTGATCGGTGACTAACTCTCTTGGGTAGCCAAATTTGTAGAAGATGTTTTCTCTTAAAAACTCAACCACCTTTTCTTCTGTTGCTGCTTTGATTGCCTTGGTTTCCGCCCACTTTGTCAGATAGTCTATGCACACAATGATGTAAGACCTTTGCCTTGAAGGAGGGTTGATAGGACCCACAAAATCCATACCCCACTTCTCAAATGGCTCAAACATCACTTGAGGTTGGAGAGGAATTTCGTCCCTTGGAGTCAGTTTCCCCATCCGTTGGCATCGGTCACATTGGATGATATATCTTCTGACATCTTGATGAAGAGTGGGCCAATAGTAGCCTACCTGTAGAATTTTGAAGGCAGTCCTCTTAGCTGCAAAATGAACTCCACAAGGCCCATCATGAGAGGTTAGGAGGATGTCAAAGACTTCCTCCTCCCTTACACAACGCCTTAAGATCTGATTGGGGCCAAGTTTGAACAGGTTGCCCCCAATCCAAGTGAATGAGGCACTCTTCCTCACGATTCTGCTCTTCTCCTTTGAGGATAGATGCGGAGGGAACTGTGTTGAGACCAGATAGTTTGCTATATCAGCAAACCACGGAGAGAGTACTGAGATAGCAAACAGATGTTCATCTGGCATCTGGTCATCCACTGTTCCTTCTTCACCTACAGGAAAATCCAATCTAGACAAGAAGTCAGCAACAACATTTTCTTTACCTGGTTTGTCAACGATAGTCAAATCAAACTGCTGCAACAAAAGTAACCATCTAATAATACGAGCATTCACATCAGGCTTATTCATTAAATATCTAATTGCAGCATGGTCAGTATGTACAAATGTTTGATAGCCAGTGATGTAGTGTCGGAACTTGTTCAGGGAATGGACCACGGCCAGGAACTCTTTCTCAGTTACAGTATAATTCATTTCTGCCTTGGATAAGTTTTTGCTGACAAAGTATATGGCATATGGAATTGTTTCTTCAACTTGTCCTAAGGCTGCCCCTATGGCTTTGTTCGAGGCATCAGTGTGGATGTGGAAAGGTAGGGCCCAGTTTGGGCCTCTCAAAATTGGGGCGGACACCAACTTATCCTTTAATTCATTCAGAGCCCTCTGACAGTCGTCAGTTCATTTAAACTCAACATCTTTTGCTAAGAGGCCAAACAATGGCGAGGCTAGCTTACTGAAGTCTTTAATAAATCTTCTATAATATCCCGCTAAGCCTAATAAACTCCAAACATCTCTTACCTTCTGAGGAGGTGGAACCTTTTTGATGATAGCAATTTTATTGGGATCCACCTGTAATCCTTGGCGAGAAATGGTATGACCTAACATACTCCCTTCAGTCATCAAGAATTCACATTTTTCAGGGCTGAGGGACAGGTTCATCGCAATGCACTTGCTTAAAACTTTTCCCAGGTTGGACAAGGCTTCTTGGAAGCTAGACCCATAAGGAGTAAAGTCATCCATATAGATTTCCACCGAGTCATGAACCAACTCGGCAAAGATGCTCAATATAGCTCTCTGGAAAGTGGCACGGGCATTGCATAGCCCAAAGGGAAGGACTCGGTAGGCAAAGGTACCCCATGGACAAGTGAAGGTGGTCTTATCTTGGTCCTCTGGGCTGATTTGGATCTAATTATACCCACTGAACCCATCTAGGAAAGAGAAAAACTTCTTTCCTCCCAGTCCATCCAACACTTGATCTATGAAAGGCAGAGGGAAGTGGTCTTTCTTGGTGGCTTTGTTCAGTTCTCTGTAGTCCACACAGATTCTCCACTTCCCATTTTTCTTGGGTACCAACACCAGAGGGGAAACCCATTCGCTGTCCGATATGGGGTAGATGAATCCTACATCCAACAATTTTTGCACTTCTTCTTCAACAATGTCCTTAAGGGATGGATTCATTCTCCTTTGAGGTTGCCAGACTGGTTTGCAGTCCTCCTTAATGTAAATATGATGGGTACAAACCGAGGGATGGATTCCTTTCATTTCCTTGTATCTCCAGGAAAAAGCCTCCAAATGGTGGGTCAAGAGGCTACATAGCTCCTTTTCCTGAGAGGGAGAGAGAGAGGAGCTGATCTTTAAAGTTATTTCAGGGCCAAACTCTACATTTGTAACTCTGGGAGTGGTCGGATCAGTTTCACATAGGTCCACTAAAGCATTGGCTTGGGTATCTTCCACCAACTCTTCCAAGGATAGTGCGCCAGGGGGAGGATTTGCTCTCAATCAAATCATCCTCGGTTTGAGGACCTCCCTTGGTGGCCTCTACTGTGCATAATGGTGCAGAGTAGACCTCATCCTCTTCTCCTTCTTCCAACCATAGGGGTAAGTCATGTTCTAGCAAGGTTCGGCAAGAGGGTATAGGACCAACTGTTTGTACATAGGCCCACTTTTTATGGTCATGCTTCCTGCTCGACAGCGGATGTAAGCATCCGTAGTAGCCAACCAAGGCCTTCCCAAAATGAGGGGATATCTCGTGAGTTTTTCCTTTGGCTGAAGGACCAAAAAGTCCGTAGGGTACTCCCAGGAGTCAACAGAGACCAAGACATCTTCCACAATCCCTTCGGGAGTCACGGTGGAGCGGTCTGCCAATTGCAGCACTGTCGAGGTCTTCCTTAAGGAACTTTTAAGGTTGAGCTTAAGCATGGTGTCCCTGGTCATCACATTAATGGCAGCCCCTAGATCAATCAAGGTGTGGGGTATGATGGTGCCATTAATGTGGACATCAACTAAAGGACTCCCAGGGTCCAAATACTTTGGACAGATTACTTGCCCCAACATGAGATCGGACAGTTGTCCTATAACATTGATGGTTGAGGCATCTCTCTTTCACCTGCCTGGGTGCCTGAAACACTTCTCCTTAATCAATTTGTTGTATATCGGTACATCTTTTATGGCCTAAGAAGTGGTATTTTCACACACAACTTCTTGAGTTCTCCCAGAAGCTCATTCTCTTCTGGGTTGGGTTGTGTGGTTACTGTGAGTCGCTCAGGAAAGGGTGGAATGGCTTGGGGTTCACTTTCCTGTTTCTCTTCCTCCTCCTCTAGGGGAGGAGGTTGGCGCTCTGGAAGGACCTTCCCAGATCGCAGGTTGATCTCCTGGATCTCCACAGGATAGGTAGGGCATGTTGTCTCCCCAGTATATACCTGTTGGGCCTGTCCGTTGTTGGGGTTTGGGTTCGGTTGAGCAGGCATCTCGGGTTGTCTTGGAGGAGCAGGAGGTAATGGTTGTGGTTGAGCTGGTGGTGGAGGAAAAATGGCGGGAGGAGTGTTGTACTGGGGCCTCCACCCCGGTTGAGGTGCATTCCACTGAGGTTGTGGCTGGGCATGTGAGTGAAACGAATGAGAAGGAGGTTGAGTATGGTATGGAGATGGATAAGACCATGGATGTTATAGACATTTTTGTGCCTTACAGCTATAAGAATGAAATGTCCATAATTCAAGGGATCCAAAGTGCTTAAAATTGTTGTTACAACTCCTAAAGGAACAAGGTCAACAAATTACAGCTTCTCCCAGAAGTTCTCCACCAGAAACTACTCAAAATTGGTCAAAACTGGATCAGCGCACCTTGTACACATGGGAATTGCATTTCAGTGCACCTTGTACACACGGGAAGTGCATTTTAGTGCACCTAAATACACTGTGAGGGTGCGCTGATCAGAAAAATACAAGTGGCGGAGACAGTTTGCGAGGTGGATGATCATGGAATCTTCTAGAAACTTCTCATGGGACACTTGCCTCTCAAAATCGCCCAAGGATGAGTAAGAGATCAATGAGATCTCCAAGTGGCATCAGGAACTATCAGAGAGAAGACACTAATCAAAAACCCAGAGCTGACTCACACCTCTACAAATATCTATACATAGATCTCTCATCCTAGAGATCCGGAGGTTGGAGGCTGGAATTTTGTTATTGCAAAGAATTGCTGTTGGTTTGAGATTGGAATCATTGGGTGCTTAGTGCTTTGAAGGAAGGTGAAGATAGGAATTTCATTTGCTGGGAATGAGATGCTGGATTGGAGCCCTCTGGGTTGTATCTCTTCCTGAACCTTGTTATTCATCAATAAAGCTATCTTGGTTTCTCCTATATACTGATGTATCTTTGATGTATGATTGCATTAGTATGTTTAATTTATTTCTAATCCTGAACTAGTTATGAATATGAATCTATGTCTTTGTGTAGTGTTCTCTTCTTGTGATCTTGCAGAAACCTGTTGAAGCTGGGCGAGCAAGAAGGCAAGCAGCTGGGAACTCTCAAAGAGAAGAGAAAGCGGATCGAGGGACAAACGGAAGACACCGGTTAGTCCATCCATCTCTCTTCATTCTTAATTCATAAAGGAAGAATACTAGAATAGCTATTTATGTTTGTTGCTAAGGCACTGTCACACCTTAGGTGGATAGGATCGTCCTGCATAGGCATTTTTCCCCACAACAAATTGGCGACTCCGCTGGGGATATCTGTTTAGTTATTTTATTTGTGTCTCTATCATTGTTTGTTTCATAGACTCAAGAGCAGCAATCGAACTGCATCTGCTATTTTTAGATGCAAAGTAGACAGCTGCTGCTTTGATCCAATCACTGGATTTGTCTATGATCTGAACAATGGACTCACAAATGATTTGATGATCCTTTGTGATAGATCTTAGCCCTCCTTCAAATCATCCCTTTGATTGTACCTTGCTTGTTGCTTTTATTTGGCCGGAAACCGTAGATTAATCAGCAAACCGTGACCCAGAACCCAGAGAAGAACTCTCGTTTCTGCTTCAACGCAGACTCTGTGAAGAGGTTCTGCATTTCAACGCAGGTCCCGTGAAGGCTACCTGCGCTGAATGTCAAAACCTCTGTGCTGAGGGTGCGCTGATCCAGCTTAAGCCTTGTGCAGCTGGGGTTCTCTGCTCTGTTTTGCCTTGTTTTGATCTCTGATTTCTACAGCCTGTAACCAACATAGGTACCTGTCTGATAACTCCTTTTCTCTGCTTAAATTCCGCCTCCTTTTGTACAAAAAGACTGTGAGTGTTTTTATGTGTTTGTGGCATCATTTACAATTTTCCTTTGCAAGAGTGGAATAGTCATCCTGTAGCCCTTGATTCAGATCTGTTGATTGTGATCTTAGGAGAGAGTTCATTGGCTGTTTACAGTTGGTTATACATTCATTTTTGCTTTTGGTTTGAGTTTGTCTATTTTGAGTGTCAAAACAAGTATTCATTTCGAAAATCGTTAAGTGTTGTAATCTCTTCTACCCTTTCTGATTTCGAAAAAGTAAACTTGTTTGTATTTGTCATTTAAAAGCAAATTCAAAGTTGTGCAAAAAGCTTTCTTTTTAGGCATCAATATTAGGAAAGAGGAAAACAAACACCTGCATTGTGCATTTGCATCTTGATAGTTTGCATGTTTGATTTAGGAAAAGTGCATTTAGAGTGTGTTGATTGCTCTTTGAGAAAAGATGGTGTCTTTCTTTTCCCTTTGTAGCTAGGATTTTCATTGTTGAAAAAGAGATAAAATTTGCTTATCATCTTTTAGATTGCATTTAGGAGTTGTATCTACATCTCGTGGTGAACCTCAAAAGGAAAACTTCTAAGAAAGATCAACCTAAAATAAATTGAATGAACTTAACAACGCTTTGTAACTTAACGCACAACATAGAGGTCTAGGCTAGAGACGTGTTCCAGCGTCGTAAAGCCTGGTGACTGTCGATCTCGCTGATGGTGGGTGGTTCCTCCTGAGGGACGATAGCGCCAGTACGGATTGTGCTCCCACGTACCGTCGAGTATATATTGGGAGACCCCTATAGGCATAAAAGCTTTATCCTTAGGAAGCCATGTCGGCCGCCCTACTGATCGCAATGCACTGAACACAGCATTCGGGAAGATTGACCGCCCGTACCTTAAAAATTATTCTGTGGTTTTGCGAAAAGTCTGGCACACCCTCTACCTAGAACTCCAGAGCAGTTCCTTTTGGCCTTTTTTAGACTCTATAACGGAAAAAGTCCATCCGAGCATTTGTCACTTCGAGCTCGTTAAAACATCGAAGGAGACTAGAGTCATCTTTTGCTTTTTCTCGACTCTTTAAAATTGAAAAATCAAGTTGTGTCCAAGCGTCGTTAAAATTTATTTTAAACGGAATAATCATCACCATTCCCTCGTTGATCTTCGAAGTTAGTCTCTTTTCATCGTAAGTTCTTGCAGAATCACTAGAAAATCTTTTGGATAGACTAAATATGTCTGAACAACCGTCGACATCCAGGACTGTGTCATCCGACGTAGCAGCAACAGAGTCTCCTGCTGCTACTCCAACGATGTTCGCTGGTATACCATCTGTCCCGACAAATTGTCAACAACAAGCTAGAGTCCAATCAGAGACTGTTTCGACGACATGGTTAGTTCCTATTTCTTCAGCCGGATTATCATCTGGTATTTCTTATGTTGAAACTCAACAAATTGATCCAATGTGTCTTCAAAGGCCAATCTACCCTTTAAGTACTGGATTGCCACCATATGGAGGGCAGTATGCCTTTTCATTGTTCCCTCCCGGAGAACAACCATATGGGAGTTTTCAACAAAGTTCAGGTCAAACTAGAATTACATCCAGTAGTTGGGTACCAATACTGCCTCAACAACGAAGGGTTGTATATTCAATGCAACCAGTCCACCCTGTGTCGAATATTCCCACTATACCTGCTATGGTGACTGCGTCGCAAGTACAAGCGCTACCTGTTGTATGTCAACCCCAACAGCCTCAGGTTGCAATACAACAGCCTCTTGTCTCAACGACTCAATCACAACCTCAGGTTAGTGCCTCCTTATCTGGAGCTGTTACACTAAAAAATGTCACCATGACTATTTACAGTTAGTATGGCTCAAATCAACAGTCATGCTACTCTCTTAGGCAAGTCTTATGCCTCTGCTATCCATCTCAAACTCAAAGAAGAGAGAAAGTCTTGTAAAAAATGTGTTTATCTCTGGGGTCGCAGGTTCTCTCTAGCCTTACCTGCGGGGACGCTCACAATGTTCACAAAAGCTGCGTCCTTGGACGCTCTGTATGTTAAGGGACAGGTGCGTCCTTCTGTAAAAGGCAAAATGCGCAAGTTTCATCTTAAAAAAGTTACTTGTGGTTACTTCTAGAACTTTCTAGAGGTCGGTTTGATGAAATGGATGCGCCTCCAGTTGGTTCATGTATCCCTATTAAGGAGGAACTTATCCCATCAATAAGGGAGCTATCCCACCCAAAGAGGGGGATTATCCCATTGATGGTGGACCTGAATAACCTCTTTACAGCAC
Source organism: Pinus tabuliformis (assembly GCA_031772625.1). Classification (NCBI taxonomy): domain Eukaryota; kingdom Viridiplantae; phylum Streptophyta; class Pinopsida; order Pinales; family Pinaceae; genus Pinus; species Pinus tabuliformis. Next base: position 336,871,791 of record CM062817.1, read on the forward strand.
TATAAATAAAGGCATTGAGCCAGAAGGAAGAGGGTTGGAGCTATACATTTTCTTTGGGTAAATGCTGCAGGAATTAGGACTCCCATTTAGAACCTTGTGAGGAGAGATTGTCTTTGCTTGATTCTACTTGGAAGTGGGTGAGCTTTGTCAAAGTAGAGGAAAACCCTTGATGGACCCTGGGAGGAACTTGCACAACACCAAGGCCAGGTTGTAAGAGTTTCTTTGTTTCGTTATTAATACAAACTGGTTTATTTTTCTCAATAGCTTGTGTTAATGAGTTATTTCATGTGTTCCTTGGTCTGCATGTTGAATATATGTTTTATTATATGAAATGCAAGTGCTTGGTAATTGTTTGATTGTTTGTGGTTGCAGGAATTGATGTGAAGGAGGAGCTCATCCGGATCGGCAAGGACGGACTACAACAACAGCGTTTTGGAATAAGGTAAGCCTAAACACTTGTAGTTTTCATGTTTTAAAAAGGTATATTTAGAGAAAGATCACTCCATTTTGTCTTGTTTGTCGCTAGAGAGTTTAGACTCCTAGGGAGGTCAGTTGTGTCCGCACAAACGACTTTTTCCGCCACGACAAATTGGCGACTCCGCTGGGGAATCCATTAATGAGAAAGTCTTTTCCTTTGTGTGAACTTTGCTCTGAGAAAATCATTTTTATTTTCTGGTTTTTGACTGTGAGAATTAGTATTTGGGTGGCTTAGCTTTAGATTTAGTTAGATTTGGTTTTTCTTAACTTTTCCAGAAGGACGCACCCTCTGAGTACTGCACAGTGCGTCTTTGGACGCGCTGTTGCCGTTTGCACAGAGCGGGCCCGCGCCTGTTCTAACGGGTTGCCTGCGTCTTCCTGTAAAAATTTAGGAAAACTCCATTTTTGCTTTAATTGCTTTTAGATTTTGTTTTTTCTTAGTGTTTTCTGCCCAGATCCTTTAGTACCCTGTCAAAAATTTTCACCTGAACTTGTTTCATTAGCATTCCTGCTTTTAGCTTTCATCAATTGGGTGTTTTGAGTCTCTTTTTTGAGAAATTCTTAATTTGATTTCCTTTGGTCATTACTTGGAGGTTTCTCTCAGTCTTTTCACAATTTTGCATCTTTTTGCTTTTGTTTTTGCAAAAAAAATTCCCCCTCATTCGCCGGGGGGGGCTAAATTGTGTATGAGTGTTAATCGCCTTTGAGTGTTTTTATGTTTTGATCTTTGGAACTCTCACCCAATTTTCTCGACTTGCACTTGATTGGTTCTTAGATTACATTAGAATCATCTTGTGTTTGAGAATTCTCTTGCATAGATCACATTTGCATAATTAGAGTTCTCAGTTTCAGAATATGAATGAAAAATGTGCATAGATTACATTTGCATACTTTTCATGTGAATTGTGCATAGATTACAATTGCATAGTTTACATTCTGAAAAATCGATCGTAGATTTAGATCAGCTTTCTTTGATTTGAATTTACACAAAAATAAAAATAAAAATTGGTTTGGAATTGATTTGCATTAGTTTTTCTTGATGAAATTAGTGCATTAGAGAATTTGTTAAATTTTCTCTTAATGATCAATTTTTTGCATTGTTGGAAGTGAATGGAAACTCTCTCCTTACTCTAGTTAGGATTCATCGAATTGAAAGGATTGCATTATCATATTCGATTGCATTCAGTTGAGTCGGGTCATAACACCATTGGTTTCATCTCCATTTACCCATTTGAGTAATAACAGCCTTAATAACACAGCGCTTAATTAAAATTCATCTAGTAATTTTTACATTTCTAGGGCTCTGAAACACCAACATAGCTTAGGCTAGGGTCTTGGAGTAGGTGAGTACTTAACTCTCCAAGACTACAAAACCAAACAGATAGTTTATCTTGAGTAGAATAAATCCAATTGTTTCAATTGCACTCTGGGAAAGCTCCTCTTAAAGGAGAAGCACGAGCTCGTGTCCGAACCAGTGAGGGGATCATTCCCCCCTCGTTGGGAACGACGCCAGACAGTACGTATTACAAACGGTAAACCTCGGATTAACCATTGTCGAGGAGCCAGGGGTCACTTATCGGTAAACCTTGGATTGTTGTCAAGGAGCCGGTAAGGGGATTGAGCTTGCTACTCTGCCCTTGCGTGCTGTCGGAGTTTAGACTGTTCCCCCAGGTGTATTTGTTACTGTTGGTGACCTTAGTGACCATAATCTTTAGGGTTCTACCGAGGTGACGGTGGAGGGAAGGTCCCACTGTACCTGGAGCAGACGTCGGTTATACTCACTTGGATTTTCCGGGGGGTTCACTTCACTTCGAGACGGTTAAAGTGGAGGAACTTGTGCCGGTCTATTCATTAAGCAGGTTGCCGGGGTAACTGTTCCACCCGCCATTTCTGTACTGAATTCTGCGAGGTTGGGCTTCATCACCAACTAGTGTTTTCGGTCCGGAGAGCTTACTGTTTGTGTGTGGTTTGACTCCTAGATTTGATAGCGCGTGTTAATTTGTTTGTTTTTACTTTTAGAGACCATAGGTGTGAATTGTGAATTTTAGTTGTTAAGTGTGAATTGTGAATTGTTAATTTTAGTTTTAAATTGTTAATAAAATTCACTGAAGTTGAATATAATGGCAAATGTTCCGGAATTTATCAACCTAGGAACCCCTCCTAATGAGAATCCTAGTACTTTTCCTTACTTTGGAAATGTTGGTCCTCCTTATATGGCTACTTTGTCATTACCTGGATTTACAATAGGTTTACCGATATGGTTATTTTCAACTTCGTTGGCCCAAAATACTCCAATTGTTCCATCTCAACCGGATGCTTCACCTCAACAGAGTTCACCATCTCAACATCACCAACCTTCTGTTGACCCTTTACCTTCTTCGCCTAATCTTTCTTCCTCCATTTCTTCCTCTTCGCCTGGTAAAAGCCTTGATGTTAGTAACCAGGAGGCTAAGAAGAAGAAGAAAGGGAAGAAGAAGAAGAAGAAGAAGAAGCAAGATAAGAAAGAAGTCAACCAACCAACCATGGCTGTAAGTGTTAGTTGTGTTGAGGAAAATTCCGACATGCATCGTAAACCCAAATACCCTTGCAGGCTTTGTAAGGGTGACCACTTCCTTGTCAATTGTCCTGGTATTCCAAAGGTCTTGGAAGTATGGTCAGAAAAATCTCATCAACTTTCCATTGATCCATCAACCAGTGATAGTCAGGTTCCTGGGAAAAAGGGTAAAGTTAGGTTTCCTTGTAAGTTATGCAAAGGGAGTCATCAAACTCACATTTGCCCTCACATGGATGAAGCCTCAACATTGTTGGAAAACCTTACTGTTCCATAGCAAGAATTTCCAACTGGTTACCGTAAACTTTCTCTCAACCTACCGTCAACTGACGGAGTGATTGATCTCACTTCAAGTACAGTCAATCACACTCTTCCATTGGAGAGTGAAACTCATGTCACTCAGGTTGATGATCCATTAGTTGATCAAGTGGTCGATTCAATTTCACATTCGGTCGATCACACTCTCCTTTTCGAGAGTAAATTTCATACCGCTGATGTTCTTCTTGTTACATCGGATTCTTCTATGCAGGGGGGCATTTCACCTGTTTCTACAGAACCCCCTCCAAGTACTGAGGTCTTTTCCTTTGATTGGAATAGACTGACAGAACCTCGTCTTCCTTCCTCCATCCCTTTCCAAATCATTGTCAAGGCTGGTGGTAGGGACATACATCGTACTCAGGTAGATGAAGGTGCTTCTGTTAGTATTTTATCCTCAACTGTTTGGAAAGCTTTGGGTTCCCCTCAGCTTGCGCCTATTACGCAGAATCTGAAAGCTTTTAACAGAACCATTAGTGAACCTTTAGGGATCCTTCCTAAGTTTTCCATTACATTGGAAGGCAAAACTGTCTGTATTGATCTTATGGTAGTTCGAGGTCCCTTGGATTTCAATTTACTCCTTGGGCGAGACTATGTTTATGCAATGAAAGCTGTCGTATCGACACTCTTTCGCGTGATGTCTTTCCCTCACAATGGCAGTATTGTGACTGTAGACCAGCTTTCATTCCCTAGTCTTGTCTCAACTACCAATAATATAACACCCCTAAATGTTCCTGATTCTAAAGTGGTATCTACCCTGCCACGGGTTAATTATGTGGCAACCGGTCCCATGTTTTCAGTTACCGATGTAAGTGAGCCTCTCACTGTTGATTTAGATCCGGTAATTGACATGGAAAACTCTATGGGATTATTTGAACACGATGTTCTTATCCCTTTTGAGTCCCTTGACATGTGTTCCTTCCAGAGAACTATTCTTCCTTCGGATGAAGATCTCTTGGAAGCCATGATCAAGGTGTGTCCATTGACATGTCTTTCCTCCAGTTGGAAGCCATGATAAATGTTACGAGGATAGTTTTGTCCTGTATCAACCTCGTTAAAAAATGAAATAGGCTGCCACGAGGAAAGTTCCTTTTACTGTGTCAACCTCGTTAAAAAATGAATCAGTGAGTACGAGGATAGTTTTTTCCTGTATCAACCTCGTTAAAAAATGAAACAGGCTAGCGTGAGGATAGTTTCTTCTAGTCTCAACCTCATTAAAAAATGAAACTGGAAGTCATGAGCATAGTTTCTTGTCTTGTGTCAAGCTCATTAAAAAATGAAACAAGGAGTTCCGAGGAAAGTTCCTTTTACTGTGTCAACCTCGTTAAAAAATGAATCAGTTAGTTCGAGGATAGTTCCTTGTCTTGTGTCAACCTCGTTAAAACAATGAAACAAGGATAGGTTATATAGGAAAGTAGGATTAGAGAGGAAAGTTCCTTTTACTGTGTCAACCTCGTTAAAAAATGAATCAGTGAATCGAGGAAAGTTCCTTTTACTGTGTCAACCTCGTTAAAAAATGAATCAGTGTGTCCGAGGAAAGTTCCTTTTACTGTGTCAACCTCGTTAAAAAAAAATGAATCAGTGTGTCTGAGGAAAGTTCCTTTTACTATGTCAACCTCGTTAAAAAATGAATCAGTTGATGAGGATAGTTCTTTTACTGAGTCAACCTCATTAAAAAATGAATCAGCTAGATTTTAGGATATGTAGATAGATTGTAGAAAGTAGGATTTTGAGGACAGTTCCTGTTACTGAGTCAACCTCGTTAAAAAATGAATCAGGTATGAGGATAGTTCTTTTCTTGTGTCAACCTCCTTAAAATGAAACAACTCCCTTTTCAAGTTAAATATTGAAAGTAAACCTTCATTTCATCCAGCCGGTTGAATGCAATGAAGCCTGGGGGGCATGTACCTTGCTTTGCATCATTATGCTAGGGGCATGTGAACTTCTTGAGCATAGTTCCTTGTCTTGTGTCAAGCTCTTTAAAAAATGAAACAAGGGTAGGTTAAATAGGTAGATTGTAGAGCGTAGTCATGAGCATAGTTCCTTGTCTTGTGTCAAGCTCATTAAAAAATGAATCAAGGATTTTAGAGCACAGTTCCTTGTCTTGTGTCAAGCTCGTTAAAAAATGAATCAAGGATTTTAGAGTAGAGATTTTGTTAGGTAGATTGTAGAGAGTAGTCATGAGCATAGTTCTTTGTCTTGTGTCAAGCTCGTTAAAAAATGAAACAAGGAGCATAGTTCCTTGTCTTGTGTCAAGCTCATTAAAAAATGAATCAAGGTTTTTAGAGCACAGTTCCTTGTCTTGTGTCAAGCTCGTTATGAATCAAATAGAGTATTTTGTTAGGTAGATTGTAGAGAGTAGTCATGAGCATAGTTCTTTGTCTTGTGTCAAGCTCGTTAAAAAATGAAACAAGGATTTTAGAGCATAGTTCCTTGTCTTGTGTCAAGCTCATTAAAAAATGAATCAAGGTTTTTAGAGCACAGTTCCTTGTCTTGTGTCAAGCTCGTTAAAAAATGAATCAAGGTTTTATAGAGTATAGTTTTTTGTTAGGTAGATTGTAGAAAGTAGTTATGAGCATAGTTCCTTGTCTTGTGTCAAGCTCACTAAAAAATGAAACAACTCCCACGAGTCTTTCCAAGATCTTGAAAGTAAAGCTTCATTCCATCCACCTCATTGAATGCAATGAAGCTTGGGGGGCATGTACCTTGGTTTGCATCTTTATGCTGGGGGCATGTGAACTTATAACAAGCATAGTTTTTCGTTTCAAGCTTGCATAAACATGAAACTGAATCCGAGCATAGTTCTTTTCCTGTGTCAAGCTCGTTAAAAAATGAAACAAATCCTCCTCTAATTGAGTCGAGAGATTGACTAGATCTTATAGATGTTAATTATTTAGGTTAGTTATTTCAGTTTTTTGCATAATTTTCTTACAGTTTTAGGTCAAGTCCTTCAAATGATCTCGTACTTGAACCTTCATTTCATCCACCTTAGTTGAATGAAATGAAGCTGGGGGGGGGCATGCGCTCTAACAGTTATGCTTAGGGGGCATCAAGCACAGTTTTATCTCTGTTTCAAGCTTGCGTAAAAATGAAACTAATTTGAAGCATAGTTTTTATCTGTTTCAAGCTTTTGTAAAAATGAAACCTATCTTGAGTCAATTTCAGTTATTTTCAAGACTCGTTAAACTCATGAAAATCCCGAGATTATTTTGCTATTTTTCATTCTCGTAAAACAAATGAAAATGCCGAGTTCTTTCCGTCTTTTCCTGCTCGTAAATTAAATTGAAAGTCGGCTATATGAGTACATTTTTATCATTTTTTCGAACTCGTTAAAACTTACGAAAAAGTGAAACCTTGGAGTTCTCTTTTAAGCCCTTTTCAGACTCTTAAAACATGAAAAGATTGCCGAGTGTTTCTTTTACACTCGTTAAAACGGAATTAAAAGACGGTCCCCTTTTAGCTCTTTTCTGACCGCAAAATCAGGAAAAGATTGCCGGGTTTTTGTCGTTTCAAACTCGATAAGGAAATAAAACGACGTGTCCTTGATCGCTTTTTACTTTTCAGGTCAACGACACTATTATGAAAGTACTCCTTGGTCGCAAGATCAAGCGGTTCCCCCAGGTATTATTTTATACTTTTTCGGGCTTGAGGGACACAAATATACGAAAAAGTTCAACGTGGAGTCTCCTTTTGTTTTTTCAGACTCTCTAAAATTGAAAAACGCCGAGTTTCTCCTATACTGGGCTCGTTAAACTTTTACAGTAGAGGACCTGTTCAATTACAAACAGGAACGAACCACTCCTTCCTAGGGTTCGAATTTAAACTAGGTTGGACTCGTCCGAAGGATGAGCTTACAATCAAGCATATGTTATCCTCCTCAAGCTTGTTAAAAATAAAGAGGTACTTGCCAGAAATGGTGGGGGAAAAGAGAGAAGAATGAACCTGTTTGTTACCTTTTGTCTCAAAAGAAACTTTATTACCACTCTCGAACACGACACTTTTTCATTCACCTGGGTTGGGAAATCTTTTACCTCACAGTTGATCAAACCACTTTGAAAGTCTTTAACCGGGTTCCGGGGATTAACTTTGAGTTATTCGTCACCAAGCCATCTGTCGTGTCGTTATGTGTTCAAGAGGTCTGCAAGCAAAACTTTCAGCTGCAAAATACTTGTCATCCATTTGACCATCCCTGAGTCAGTCCTTACAGCAACATTTCTTCAACTTGAACAATGATTTCGTGTTGCGGGCTTGCCTGCAACGGGTCGCTTTCTATCGACATCGACACATTATCTAGAAAGATGACTTAGGAATCGACAGTACCTTGAAGTCTGCATGCATCAATGGCAGGTTTCTCGCCTTTGACGTCAGTTTACATCATTGACTTTCGATCAAAGGATTCCGTGAAGTGTTCGACATCAAAACATCTATTCACATTTCACGGGTTGTGCTTGGTACTTTGAGAACCATTGACATTACTGGTGGTCTCTCTCACGCTTGTTAACAGTTTACATCATCGACTGGTAATCAAGTGGTTTCTAACATGTTCGACATCAAATCATTTAATCACATGGCTAGAATCGTACCAATTCAGGAAGTAGAAGTGAAGACCCTGGATCTAGTTTCTACCATCCAGGCTGCGAGGAGTTTTGTATTCATTATCTATGTAGACTAATCATAAACAGATGGCTGCGTCCATACTGTGTCTACAAAAGTCTATAAAAATGATGTACTGCAAGATCATTCCTGTATCAGAGTAGTTAGTCCATTAGTTAAAGTTTTGAATCTGAGTATGGGAATGCCTACCTCAGTGATGATATAATCTTATACATGTATTTTGTGTTGAAAATTGCAGGTTCCAACCAGGTCATCCACAAGACAATCCTTGAAATGATAAAGCGCTTCACCCTTCCTAGAATTACAAAACCCTAATCTATTCCAGGCTTCGCACTTTAGGGGGCAATCTGTTACACTAAAAAATGTCACCATGACTATTTACAGTTAGTATGGCTCAAATCAACAGTCATGCTACTCTCTTAGGCAAGTCTTATGCCTCTGCTATCCATCTCAAACTCAAAGAAGAGAGAAAGTCTTGTAAAAAATGTGTTTATCTCTGGGGTCGCAGGTTCTCTCTAGCCTTACCTGCGGGGACGCTCACAATGTTCACAAAAGTTGCGTCCTTGGACGCTCTGTATGTTAAGGGACAGGTGCGTCCTTCTGTAAAAGGCAAAATGCGCAAGTTTCATCTTAAAAAAGTTACTTGTGGTTACTTCTAGAACTTTCTAGAGGTCGGTTTGATGAAATGGATGCGCCTCCAGTTGGTTCATGTATCCCTATTAAGGAGGAACTTATCCCATCAATAAGGGAGCTATCCCACCCAAAGAGGGGGATTATCCCATTGATGGTGGACCTGAATAACCTCCTTACAGCACTATAAATAAAGGCATTGAGCCAGAGGGAGAAGAGGTTGGAGCTATACATTTTCTTTGGGTAAATGCTGCAGGAATTAGGACTCCCATTTAGAACCTTGTGAGGAGAGATTGTCTTTGCTTGATTCTACTTGGAAGTGGGTGAGCTTTGTCAAAGTAGAGGAAAACCCTTGATGGACCCTGGGAGGAACTTGCACAACACCAAGGCCAGGTTGTAAGAGTTTCTTTGTTTCGTTATTAATACAAACTGGTTTATTTTTCTCAATAGCTTGTGTTAATGAGTTATTTCATGTGTTCCTTGGTCTGCATGTTGAATATATGTTTTATTATATGAAATGCAAGTGCTTGGTAATTGTTTGATTGTTTGTGGTTGCAGGAATTGATGTGAAGGAGGAGCTCATCCGGATCGGCAAGGACGGACTACAACAACAGCGTTTTGGAATAAGGTAAGCCTAAACACTTGTAGTTTTCATGTTTTAAAAAGGTATATTTAGAGAAAGATCACTCCATTTTGTCTTGTTTGTCGCTAGAGAGTTTAGACTCCTATGGAGGTCAGTTGTGTCCGCACAAACGACTTTTTCCGCCACGACAGGAGCGACTCAGGATCAAACAAGTACTGTGACTCCTCATCTTGGTCAATCATCCAGTATTGGTCAACAGCAAATGGTTCAACAACCAGAGAGGGTTCAAACTCAACAACCCCCATTCCAGCAATCATATCAAGGACCTGAGCAACAAGTCTTTGTAAGTAATGGGCAATCGCATTTCCAAAGCGGTTATCAACAACCATATTATAATGGTTATGCCCATCAACCTTGTCAAAGTTTCCAGCATCAAATACATTATGCTGGTATGCAAAGACCCACTGCTCAGGCGATTCCATCTTATCATGGGTATGCTTCGCCTAACCTGAATCAACAGTTGCCCTTTGTAGAAACTCTAGAATTACCAGATCTAAACCGGCTGACGAATGATCCAATTGCTTATGCCCCTTGGTGGCCAGCGATTCCGCATAAACTTTCGTCAGATATTCCTAAATTTAATGGAAATCCGAGTGAAGATCCGTCGAATCAAGTGATGACATTTCATCTGTGGTGTTCATCAAACACCCTAAACGATGATTCGATTAGGCTTCGCCTTTTTTAGAGGACGTTAACTGGTCCAGCGGCAAAATGGTATATTGAATTGCCTAGAGCTTCGTTCGACAACTTCTGTACCTTAGCCACGACTTTCTTAACCCATTTCCAATTACCAATAGGGTATGAAACGGGAACGGAACTCCTAACCAACTTCAAACAGACAACGGCCACTCACATATCTGATCATATACATGAGTGGCGACGTCGTCGTAGGATGGTAAAAACGTACGTTCCCGATCAGCTATTAGCTGAATGGTTTATCAAATCCTTACTTCCTACAATCACGGAAGATGTGGCAAAGGGGGGAGTCGTAACAGAAGAGCAAGTCATCGCTCGTGCGCAATATTTGGACTTGGTCTATACTCAGTCTGGCACGCTCTACGACAAAATACATGACACCCCTAGACCAGAATTCTCAATTCCTCCTCCTCCTAAATCAAACAATGACTCTCATGCCATCGATGGCGTGATTGGCGCGACAGACACGAAATCGACAAAGGCTACATCTAAAAAGGCCCGTAAGATTTCCAATCAAAATGCAAATGAGGAACTTCTTGCCTCGGAAGTAAATTCCATGTCGACCGACAAGGGCAAACAACTGAAGCAACCAGGGGGCAAGAAGAAAAAGAAAGGGAGGAAAAGGAAAGCCCCTGCGGGGTGTCATATATGTGATGAGGATCATTGGACGAGAGATTGTCCACATATAGCTGAAGTTAAGAAACTCTTTAAGAGTTCAAAAACCTCAGCAGTATTGACTGATCCGTTTTCAAGCCCGAGAACCAAACTGGTTGCTAATCAAAATGCTTCCCGATCCCAAGTGCTTATGTTGTCTATCTCAAAGCAGCAAAATGATGCTTTGGCAAGGAATAAAGATTACGGGAATCCACAGGTGTCGAATAACAAGGCTAATGAACAACCTAGTAGTTCGACAACAACTTTGACCAAAGTTGTGCCACCCACCATTCCTGAACAAATGATAAAGTCGCCAAAGGGAGTAGTATACAAGTCGACATTTAATCCTCGTGCAAAAATAGCACAAAATTATAATATAATAGAGGACTTGGCCCAATCGTCGTCCGCTATGTCGACGCTTGAGGTACCGCACAATTGCCTCTCCCAAGAGCAAGCTTTATTATTAGCAATAGGTGAAATTGACCCAATGGATTCCAATCTTGTGGCCTTTAATCATAAAGGATATGATCCTCAGTTACCAGCCCAACTAGCTTTCCTTATTCAAGTGAAATCCCTCAACAAAACTGTTCATCGAACAATTGTTGATGAGGGGGAATCTACATGTATTATGTCGATGAGTTGCTGGAAGACTTTAGGATCTCCAACCTTGTCGCGATCTTCGACGACGTTAAAAGCATTCGACGGAAGGACATATACCCCATATGGTATCCTAAATAACTTGAAAGTTGAACTAGGGGGAAAAACAGTAGAAATTGATGTTGAAGTCATCGATGGAAATCTTGATTACAACATCCTACTAGGAAGACCATGGATATATGCCATGGCAGCTGTTGTGTCGACCTATTTTAGAAAGATTGCATTCCCTTTCCAAGGAGGGATTACAATCGTCGATCAACAAAACTTCCTCCCCAACGGTTCTCAAGTTACTGGAAGCATTCCAATGATCCATGGAAGCAATCATTCGCTCCAAAATATTGGAGTAGGTCTCCTAAAAGACCCTGCCTTAATGGGTACTTTTGCCCTACCGCCTCCGAGTAATCTGGCGGAAGTGGCCATAGTGGAATATGAAACCTTCTATATCTAATGGATTTGGACTCCGAGGACGGTTCTTATCTCGTGTCAACCTCGTTAAAAAATGAAACAAGGAGTCATGAGGATAGTTCTTTTAATGTGTCAACCTCATTAAAAAATGAAACAAATCCCCTTTCCAAATCTCAAAGGTAAACCTTCATTCCAACCACCGAGTTGAATGCAATGAAGCTTGGGGGGCATGCACCTCGATTTACGTTGTTATGCTGGGGGCATGCAAACTTATCGAGCAGTTTTAGCATATAGTTCATGCTCGTTAAAAAATAAACATAAAATCGAGCAGTTTTAGCACATAGTTCATGCTCGTTAAAAAATAAACATAAGACTGAGCAGTGTTTTTCCGCGTTTAAGCTCGTTAAAAAATGAACTATCTTCTGGTAAATAACCACCGTGAATGTAACATTATCATCCATTAAAGCCTTGGTCGTGTTTGCACCGTCACCTCCACTTTTCCATTGGCCGATTGTTCACCTCCATATGATTGTTTACCCATTTTGAGGAACAGCTGCGAAGAGTGATTTCACTAGCCATCCTTGTGACACTGCCGTGATTGGAAAATTCCAACCCTTACCTGGAATCAGCTGCTAACCCGTTTTATCACTCGTTCCTCAAAAGACGAGTCTTCTTTAAGCTCTTTTCATCTGACTCGTAAAATATGAAAAGATTGTCGAGTTTTGGCCTTCCAGCTCGTTAAAGCGACCGGAAGTGCTATCCCTCCTCTAGATTTTAATCTTTTTGGACCTGAGGGATTATTGCACAAAAAGATCGAGCGCTTGTTTTGTTCGGCTCGTAAAAACTATCGAAAATTCATCCCTTCTATATTGTTTTATACTTTTTCGGACTTAAGGGATTAGATGACGAAAAAGGACTTTCGGAGTTGACTTTACGTACCTTTTCAGACTCTCTAAAAATGAAAAGGACCGAGTTATCTTTGTCGTTAGACTCATTAAAAGCATTAAATAGCGACAAACTTGTCTTTAGACGAGAACGAGTTTCACTATCGCTAGGCTCGTTAAAACATAGCGATGGGTTTGCCCGAAGGGAAAATTATAGAACAAGCATATGTTATCCTCCTCAAGCTTGACAAAAATAAAGAGGTACTGGTCAGCAATGACTGGGAAAAAATTGGGAAGAAACTCAAAGAACTTTATTGGTAGCAAGTCGCTCTTGAACATGACACTTCCACTCCGTGCCTGAGTCGGGTTGGGTTGTTTCATTCACCGGTCACATCACCATGGTCTCGCCAATACCATCCACCTTTGGGGTAAATGCTACCAATCCATCACACAAGTGTCGCCGATATGTTCAAGAGAAGTCATCTAGAGGATTCAACCGTGTTCCATCCACTACCATACATTATCCTTCATCCTTTCATGACCGCCGTCTGAATCATATATCATCAGATCGTTTTCACCTCCATCAAAATCATTTGCTCCGTTCCGTGTCACTGATGTGGGATACATTAAGGCCCTCCTTTGACGGATCGCTTCTTGTCGACATCAGCTCATTATCCAAGAAGTTGATCTAGGAACAACCCCTTCAGTACTTTGAAGCTTGCATGCCTCAATGGCAAGTTTCTCACTTCCGGCGACAGGTATACATCAATGACCTTCGACCGAAAGATTTTGCGTGGTGTTCGACGCCAAGTCCTTTATTCACACCACGTGAATTGTACTGCAGTACCTTGAGGGTCATTATCATTATTGGTGATTCCTCTCGCGCTTGTTAACGGTTTACCTCATTGACCGGTAATCAAGCGATGTCTTTCCATGTTCGACTTCAAAACATTTCTCACATGGATCGACTTGTACTCAGAGTGAAGATCGGACGAGATTGAAGACCCCGAATCTAGTTTCATCCATCTGGGCTGCGATATATATTCAGGAAAAATAAAGACATTGACTTGTACAGCATTACAGCAGATAATCATCCTACCAAAAGGATGATGATTTCATCAAAATGATCAGTCTACCATCAGACGATTGTCTGTTCTATGTACAGAAAAATGAATTTATAAAGCTGAGCATGGGAATGCCTGCCTCAGCTAGATCATGAAAGTAGTATGAAAAATAATGTATTGTATTGTATCTTATTACAGGTCTCCTCCCAGCATTGAATGAACTTCGGATCCTCCTAATAAAGCATTTCACCCGATAAACGGCCTCATACTTTAGGGGGCAACTGTTATAGACATTTTTGTGCCTTACAGCTATAAGCATGAAATGTCCATAATTCAAGGGATCCAAAGTCCTTAAAAGTGTTGTTACAACTCCTAAAGGAACAAGGTCAACAAATTACAGCTTCTCCCAGAAGTTCTCCACCAGAAACTACTCAATATTGGTCAAAACTGGATCAGCGCACCTTGTACACATGGGAATTGCATTTCAGTGCACCTTGTACACACAGGAAGTGCGTTTCAGTGCACCTAAATACACTGTGAGGGTGTGCTGATCAGAAAAAGACAAGTGGCGGAGACAGTTTGCGAGGTGGATGATCATGGAATCTTCTAGAAACTTCTCATGGGACACTTGCCTCTCAAAATCGCCCAAGGATGAGTAAGAGATCAATGAGATCTCCAAGTGGCATCAAGAACTATCAGAGAGAAGACACTAATCAAAAACCCATAGCTGACTCACACCTCTACAAATATCTATATATAGATCTCTCATCCCAGAGATCCAGAGGTTGGAGGCTGGAATTTTGTTATTGCAAAGAATTGTTGTTGGTTTGAGATTGGAATCATTGGGTGCTTAATGCTTTGAAGGAAGGTGAAGATAGGAATTTCATTTGCTGGGAAGGAGATGCTGGATTGGAGGCCTCTGGGTTGTATCTCTTCCTGAACCTTGTTATTCATCAATAAAGCTATCTTGGTTTCTCCTATATACTGATGTATCTTTGATGTATGATTGCATTAGTATGTTTAGTTTATTTATAATCCTGAACTAGTTATGAATATGAATCTATGTCTTTGTGTAGTGTTCTCTTCTTGTGATCTTGCAGAAACATGTTGAAGTTGGGCGAGCGAGAAGGCAAGCAGCTGGGAACTCTCAAAGAGAAGAGAAACCAGATCGAGGGACAAACGGAAGACACCGGTTAGTCCATCCATCTCTCTTCATTCTTAATTCATAAAGGAAGAATACTAGAATAGCTGTTTCTGTTTGTTGCTAAGGCACTGTCACACCTTAGGTGGATAGGATCGTCCTGCATAGGCATTTTTCCCCACAACAATGGAGGAGGTGTGGACCAGGAAGGATGAGCATGGGGGCCCCAAGAAGGTATATGAGCGGATTGGTTGGGGTTATAATAAGCTTGGGATTTCTCTTGCATCCCCTACTGGTAAGGTCTGGGTCCATGTGGCCTCCTCTGACTGAGTAAGTAGAGAGGTTCAGTAGCTACCTCAGCCCCTAGATACATGGCTTTAAATCCAGGCAAGCTAGGGCATTGGTTGGTGGAGTGGTCTTCCTCACAAACGAAACATACCTCTACTGAGTGCAATTGACACTCATTCTTGAGATGCTTCCTCGTGCATCTAGGACAACAAATGGCCAAATCCCTCTCAGATTCCTCTTTCTTTTGCTGAATTTGGAAGGTATCAAGTTGCATGGCAATAGTCTGTCTCATCTCACTCTTGAGGTCTTCCATCTGCTTAGCAAACTCATGCTTGGAGAAGGTGGTACTAGCTGAAAGATGATTCCCCCTACCTCTCTTCTGGGCCGCCCTAGAATGATTTCTAAACACGGTCTTTATGTGCTCATAAGGTAGTTGGTAGATGTCTCCTCCAGTCAGCATGTTAAGGGTGTCCAGAAGGTCTTCAGGGACTCCTCGGAGCAGAACCAACTTCAGAGATTCCGGGTCAAGTGTGCACCTAGCCCGTTTATAACTGAGTTGGAACCTTTCCTCGTAGTCTTCTAAAGATTCATCGCTTCCCATGGTCATCCGAAAGATTTCTCCCTTAATTTCCTTGGATCTATAGTAGTCCTGGTATTTGGTATTGAAAGCTTACTGCATCTGAGCCCAAGTGGTGATACTGTTTCCAGGTAACCCCATGAACCAGCATAATGCTGCGTCCTTGAGGGTAAAGGGAAAGAGTTTCAACTTTTTCTCATCCTCAGCATAGTCATAAGTTCGACAAAGGACATCAAACTCAAACAGAAGGTATCAAGGTCTTCAGTAGTCAATCCATGGAAGTGAGGTAAAGCGGAGGGGCTTCTGTTTTTCATTTTCATGTCTTCATTGGTATCTCGGATGGGAAAGGCACCTTCTATTCTCTCATCTTCTCTTCTACCGTTTCGGTTTTCAGACATGGCTTTAGATGGAGTGTTTTCTAACTCGTCTTCTATTATAGGATCTTCGTATATCTCAGGAAGTTCACCTATAGGTTCTTCTGGCTCACTATCACTAGAGAAGAGAGAAGGTTGACTCAGTGATGTGGTGGGGGTGTTGGGTAAGAATTTGCCGGTTTTATATCTATTCCTACGAGGCATGAAATGGAAATAATTTTGATTGCTTTTGTTTTTTTTTTCTTCTAGTACCTGCAAAACTAAAATAGATTGAACATCAACTAACTATCTTGCTGAAATGAAAATGCGGAATTGAAATGAAAGCATGAAAGGACTAATCTATTTTGCTAAAATGAAATTGTAGGAATTAAATGCTAGTCTACGCTTGCTGAATTGAAATGATAATCTACGCTTGCAGAATTGAAATTGTGGAATTGAAATGCTAATCTATGAAAGCGAGAAATATCTACTCTACTTTTGCGGAAATGAAATGAAATAAACTACTTAGCAGAAGGTTGTAGGAGAAAATAGAAGAAAAGCAACAATCATCAATACTCTGACGCTTCCCCAGCAACAACGCCGAAAAGATGGTGGGCTCCAGTATTGCAGCAATAATGCTGCAACTCTTGGGACTCCCTTCTTTACTTTTATCAACCTGGTAGTTCGTAACAAACTTGGAAGCGACAGTGCTGTATGCACAAGTACTAGCTCTTGCCGCAGCTATCACTTGGTCAGCTGGCACAAGTCTTCTAGGGGCTTAAGCCAACTTCTATGAGCTCTTAGAAGAAGATTTTTAACTGATGGATGAAATCTAACTCAAAGGAAGCTATTCTACTTGTGGAAAGAAACTGAAAGCCAAAAAGTAACGCAAACCCTAGCAAACCCTAATTCTACCAGCTAGTCTTACTGATGCAAAGGAGAGAATGCAAACTACTGGAAGGGATGCCATTACTTCTATGAAGGTAAAATACATGTGTCTAGACTACCTCTAGCTGAAGAAAACATATTTTTTTTTATTTTTGAATAAGTTATTAGAATTATCATGCATGTGCTTTTAACTGGCTTTTTACTGTGCAGGTGTGGATCAAGGAGGCGAAATGCTTGGAAAAGGTTGGGAAGGTTCAGAGAGGGTCTAAGGAGTCCCTAACACCCTTCCAGAGAGTTTCACAAAGTTTGGCTATCAAGAAACCTCATTTGTGAGCTTCTACAGGAAGTCTGCAGGGGTTCTACAGGATGTTCAGAGATTTCTACAGGATGTTTAAAAAGTGGATTTTAGAGGATGGGTGAGTGAGGAAAGATGCATGAATGGATAGGGAGGTAGGATAGGGGCCTGGAGTGACCCAGGGACTGGTGGATGGAGTGGTGAGAGGGTGTAGAAGGCTGACTTGGCTTAAAGAAGGCTAAGACAATGATGCAGCAAGAAGGTAGGGTTACGTGGGCAAAAGGACAGGTGTGAGATGAGCAACCTAGCTAGAATATTGAACAGCTGGCTCTGATGAAGCTTAGGCAGATGAGAGAGTGGTAGAGATGCCCTGCACGGTGTACATTTAACCGAATCAACAAAGTCTTACAAATAATCAAAGTCCTAGCTAATCTAATCTAACTGTCAATAAAACGAATGAACAACAGCTTTATTTGGAAAGAAGACCATGTACATCAATCATGCAAAGAAACATTTCAAAGATCTGAACCCATAACTAACTTCTGCAAATGAAACCAGTACACTAAGGATTGCATGGTCAAGCAAACTAGTGTTTTTTGTTGGGGCAGCACTGTTTCTTCAATTCCAGCCCCTGATCCAATAAGGATGAGGTGAAACTGAGATTGTTGTTGACCCTTTTCCTGGAGATTTTTTCCTGTTATTATCCTACCAATATATTTTAAACATCTGAAGCACTTATATTCATAAACAGTAACCTATTTAACCAACACAACTAAATCTGCCCAACAGAAATACGTTTCAAATGCATAAAAGGAAAACAACGATGCATAAGGGAAAGGTAACAGTACAAAAAGGAAGCACTAGGCTCTCAGGTTGGGCCCAACCCTGAGAGCTATGGCTCCTATAGAAAACTCAGAGTTTGATATAAAATCGGATTGCTTCTCATTATCAAAAAATAGTCATACGTCAAGAGTTATGCCAAAACGGCTACAAGAGAACAAAGTAAAGCTAACAGCACTGTAGTGCAAAATATGCAATGGTTTCAAAAGTCCCTTACGAAGGCTGGGGCCTTAACATTTATATACCACGAGGGCCCTAGCTGGCCTCCTAGATCTATGGGACTTGGCTGTCCAAACTGTGAGTAGACATCCCCTTCCAAAATCTGCTTGGCTCCCTTCTAGATCCGGTTTTGGTGGCCTTTGGAGCTCGGAGTTGGGGGTGAAGATCCCGAGGAAGGGCTATTTAATGCCATAGACAACCCCCCTACGAATCCTCACCTCAAGCTTAGCTGTCTTCTAGCCCATGATTGCTCGGTTTTGCTCCAACATGTGTCAAAAAACCTGAAATGAGCACGTGTTAGCCACCTAGGAAGAGTGACTACCCTTATTCGTACAAATGACATAAACATACTGAAAATAATGCATAATCTATGAAAAATGAAGGATTGAACAAGGACTGAACAAGGATAATTAGGCCAAATGAGCCCAAAAAGTTACCAAATTTGGGGCTCATCAGCAGACGTGACCCATGTGTCATACTGATCCTGCGCGCAACCTCCTTGTCACGTAGCTCCCATACAGACTCTTTTATAGTCCCGCACTCTCTTTCAACTGCTTGGAGCGCTGATACTGTGCTCCCTATGGCTAGTCAGGTGGTTGCACAACTGGCACGAGGCTTCAATTTGCCTTCCTTAGTTACCCTCGCGCTAGTCAATGCCTCGTGTTCCTCCTTATCCAGTGTGCTCCCCTGTTTACTTTGTCTAGTAAGGTGCGGTCGCAGCCATGGTAGTAGGGTCATAAATTATTCTACTACAGTAGTATGGTTATATATTCCTTGTCCCATCGTGCTTAGTTTCTTGGTACAACATGCTTGCGTGACTTCCGTTTCCAGTTATTTTATTTCTTCGTCCAATATCACACTTTTCTTTCTCATTCATACCCAATCGTCTTCAAGTTCGCAAAGTTTCAAGTTCCCTCGCCGAATGGCTTCCTGTAACTGCATAATTCCTTTACCCGAGTCTCTGGGTACTGTCCCAACTGTGGGAGATTTTTTATGGGGATTCTTCTCTGTTCTTATGGTTTCATCTCTTCTCGCCAGTGTTGGGATCATTTCCGCACTCCGCTTTTTTCTTATGGCCCTATAGGCCCATTGCACCACTGGTACGCGTAGGTCCCAGTCAGTTTGTCTCGCCTGGTGAACTTTGTTCATGATTCCGCATAGCTTTTTGAATGCTTCGATGTGGAATATTTGTGGTGTGCATCACTTTTCCTGCTACCGTGTCTGGTTCTGATTTTTGATCCTTAGTCTGGGATGTGCTTACACAGCCATACGTTTGCACCCAGCGACACAGGTGGGCGTGCAAGCTGCTTCATCTTGGCTTCCCAGCTCTTGTTCGATGCTGGGGGCTTCTAAATTGTAAGTGCATCCATCTTCTACATTCACACCAATTTACAATGGTCTTCTAATGTGTACTCCACCATCGTGAGGCTGTTGCGCACAGTGCCCATTCCAGCGCACCGTACCACTACTGTTCCGGTACTGCGCCTGCAAATTTGTCTAGGAATTCATCCACCATTGTCACCCCATCATAGGTTGGCAGTTCCCTTGCCTCTGCCATCACGCAACATAGTGATTTAATCATCATGTTGCAATTTAGCATTGTCACTTCATGCAACCAGTTCTTCCAGCATTTTACTTCTTCGTCTGAATCTGAAGTGTAGGAGCTATCGCACTCCCACGAGATTATCCCATCTACAGCTGGGTTCACCCGATCCTAGTCTCACACTGTTATCTAGTAAATATAATCCAGCTCATCGTCACTTTCATCATCGTGCACAAGTTCGGTGTAGCGTGCTCCTTCAACTAGATCTAGCGGAACTACAACACATAGGGACTTTTTCTCGAATATCATCTTCTACTTCTTTAGGTTGATGACTCCATTCATATCAATGGCCTAGCTTATTCCTAGCAACGTGGGATAAGGATTGTTGTCATTGACAATCTCTATTACTTCAAAGTCTGTCTATGTGCTCGCGCCTTCGATATCAACTGTTACCCCTTACAACCTCCCCATGGGAAAATGATTCGCCTTTCGTAATTGAATATGGGATCACTATAACGTGGGCCTGCCCATGTGTTCCCATGTTTTCTTTGGTAACACATTCGCATCTGATCCCAGATCTAGGATGACCTGATCCATTTCATACTCACCAATTTGCACAGTTAACCTCATCTCCCTTCTAGTGCGTAATGTATGCTTCCCCAATTTCTAGACTATGCGTGATTCTCTTTACCCTGTGCACCTAGTGATCAATTCCTGTAGTCCCTTAACTTCCTTATTATCGTGCAATAGCTTCATGCATGTCTCCAGAAAGGTAGTAAGCATAGACGGATCCATCCCTGGCTCTGGTTGATCCTTACAACCTAAAGTAGAGGCCTCCGCGAAGCTCTTCTTAGCTTCCATGAATGTCTCCTTTGCGCGTTCTAGGTCAAACTCAGGGTCCTTTGTAGGAGCCTTGCGAACCCATGCATCTTCCTCAAGCTGCTTCCCCTTATCCTCCCCTGTCGTCACACTGCTTCTGAGCATCATGTTCACATTTGGGTCTTCTTCGCATGATTCATACCTCATCATTTGGATAGTCTAAGTAAGAGGAGGCTGGAGTACCCCTTTCTCGTGCATCTGTGCGATCAACATAGGAAAATCTACTAGTTCATGATAGAACTAAGCATAGTACGAATAGGATATTCTCATTGGGTCCATACAATCGCAGGTGTAGTGCCTTGGTCCTCCACAATTGTAACAAATTAACTCTCTGTAGCCCCTTCTTGGTCCCATTCCTCCTCGTCCTCGACCTCGCCCCTGAAATCCAACACGCCATCCATGCAGCTGGGTCGAGGCCTCGCGTTTCCATCTACATTCTATAGGTTAGGGTCTGATCCATCATTAACTCGTATCTATGACAAGTACGCTCGTCATGGCCTACTGACTTGCAGAAATTACAAAACAACTGCTGGGGAGTTTGTGTATACTTCTGCAACAAATGACAATTACCCGTCATGTGTTTCTGTCCTATCTGATAGATGACACACCATAATGTGGGTGTCGCACTTGGCCCTACCTATGCCTTCGATCTCAATGAAATTGACCCCCCTCCTGCCAAGTAGTTCGCGAATACTTGACAATGGTCCTTGTCATGGCCCTGGCTTTTGCATTTTATGCACCACACTTCCTTGCGCACCTCTAGCCACGGTGCCCTATCCTGCTTCAAGATTTGCATTTCTAGGCAGAGATTCTATAGTTGCACATGGATTTGTTGAACTCCCAGCCCTAGATCCTGTATCAGTGTCTCATGCAACCTCATCGCCATTTCCAATGCTTCAGCCTGGGTAGAAAGTTTCTATTGTGACAACGCCATCCTTAGGTGCAGTGTTAGAGATGCCAAAAACCATGTGTGATGATGTGCATTCGTGAGCGTCATATTAGCATCGTGGACTGCACTCTTCAATCACTGATCCAGATTCCAGGGGGTCTTACCTGGAAGCATCACGATCTCTTTAAAACTGATGATTGATTATGTCTCTAATTTCGGCCGACTAAATTCCTTGTTTAGCGCATTCTGGATCTCTGCTATTCCTACATTTGGGTGATCATTAGAGTGTTTGATATACCATTTCAATGTGCAATCCTTTAGTGCCCTCACCAATGTAGCCTTCTTAATGTTGTCGACTGTGCCCCTTGCGCTTCCCACACTGCTCTTACCATGAACCAGAACTGGTCCAGATCCTCATTCCCTATTCCTCTAAATACGGGTAGCTTGTTCGCACTTGCCATGTTGAACTGCGGGGTTGGGGGAGGTGGAGCGGGTGGAGATGGAGGTGAAGGAGGTGAAGCGGGTGGTGGCATGGGTGGGGGTGGTAACTGCGAAATGCACTGTCTTATCAAACTGACCGCACTTCTCAGAAAGACCCAAGCGAGCTCCTCCTCACTCTCTCGCAAAGGGGAAATTAAAGGACTGTTTCCTAATTCCCCGCTACCTTCGTAGATCTTTCCGCTTCGCATCATTCCAAACATTAATGTATTCGCATAACCCGCCTTTCACATAACAACATCTTAATCCAGGTATTCAAATATTTAATGTACTTACCTCGCGGTCCCTTGAGAAAATGTCATTCTGCTTCGTTGTAGCTTACGGTCGTCTACCACAAACTCAGTGATAAATCCCTGTATTATTAGGTCCAGCGAATGGTCCACAGCTCGCACGATCTTATCTTCTGATGCCTCTAGTCTGTGCACTAATTCCCGAGTCCACACTATCGATTGGTTGAGATTATACCTTCCCTGGCTGTCAACTAACCTCGCGATCCACTCATACAATTTAGAAGGAAAGGACACGAAGAAGTTCTCGTGGATTTCTGTATACACGTAGTGATCTAGCCACCTTTCTCAAATACCTGCGGAGTTTTGTTTTCCCGTGTCACGAACTCGTGAATCTTCTTGTGTATCCACTCTTCATTTTCCTTCTTTCTTGGGTTCAAGTGCCATGAATTCAGACATCCCTTAGGCAGATCCCGGTCTTGGCAATGGAACCATTTATTGGCTTGTTGGGGCCTGACCCAGGTTCAGAAGTGATTTAGCCAAACAAATCCCAAAACTATCGGCCCTTTCAGCAATAGTCCACTATGCACAGACTAAGGTCTCACTTGAGGTAGTATGGGAGGGTGCTGGAACAAGGTTTCTACACCCTAGGGATGTCTTGATGAAATCTAGGAAGTGCACGAACTGAACCTGTGTGCTTGCGCTGCTCCGCACAACCGTCTGTCCTTCACAGCTTGTGCAACTGCTTCCACAAAGCTCTGTAAAGAGCGTGAAGAGGTGATGTCTAGATCCTTTATCCTTACTGTGCTATTATTATAGATCTTAACTTAATTGTGCGGGCCCAATATTCTCATTAATCATTCAACATTCATAACAAGTCCGCATAATCATAAACTGTAAAGAGATGCATAAATATAATGGAAGCATAGACACACAATATTTCATAATAAACTTATCTTTTATTAATTCTTCGTCCAAGTACAATCCCAACTCTGCCCTGCGCACTCAGCTGCAGGGGTCTGTGCACTGAGCTGCGGACTCTACTAGGCCTCTATGCACTTAGTTGCAGAGCCTCTACCTATCACTACGACCCAATACCTTCAAATATACTTCTAACTTCTAACCATGCCTTCGCATCTATTTGTTACTTCCCAAAAACTAAGACTCCCTTTACACTTAGAGCCTCGCTCTATTTATACAGTCCCATGGTCCGCGTACCATGGGTAGGATGACACACTTTACATTTAATTACATTATCTAAGGGCGGACAACCCTAGACCCTTGCGCTCCACGCTCGCATTTCGCGAGGTCTTTACATTACACTTGACCAAAATTCGGGCTTCAAGCCCCAAAAACCTGCTATGGGGGGGATCCACTGCCCAACACAAATCCAATAGAAACCTACTTAACTAGTCAAGGAATGTCAAGCTAAATAATACATGAACATATATATTTTGGGAAGATGAACTAAGAGTTGTATATTATTAGGAAATAAAGGGAAGCTTACAACCAAAGCCTTGATGTTGAAAGGCTCTCCTTGAGTGGTAATCCAAGTCCAAGCCAAGAGCTTTCCAAGCACTCCTTCTCCAAGTCAAATGAATAGCCTCTAGGCACAATCTTAGCATAAGGGTGTAAGTAGACATAGGCCAACCATTTGGGAATGGGAGAGGATGAATTTGTAGACTGGGAAAGAGAGTTAGGACTTCTCCAAAGATAGGATTAGGCCCTCATCTCAAGGAGGTAGCTTATAGGGATAAGACCAAGTGGACAAATTGGGAGGATTTGACCTCATCTATGTTGAACAACCTCCAGCTCGCCACTCTGGAAGCTTCTAGATCACGAAGCTTCTCATCCTCTTGGGGAAAATTTCCTTTTTGGGGATCATCGCAGGTATACAATGGAACAAAGTGATGCCATTGCAGGTCAAGGGTGATGCAATAAGCGGCCATCACGTTTTTTAACCTCATAAGAGCAATGAGTCTCAAAATGAGGGTTTTAGAGCTATTTCTTCAGGGGGAATCTCAAGGAATTTTTAAATTAATGTTCTAGGGAGGATATGAGCTGCATATCTGAATACGTACATTGCATTATGGTCATGTTTCGAGCACTTCAGGGTATGTCATGGGGAAGTGCAAGAGGTGTGACAAAATAATGTGTAACACATATTGATGGGCCTCTAAATTAGACATAAATTAAGGCTCATACCTCTAAATCAAACAATAATTTAAGGCCTATGACCATCCTTCAGCACATTAAACCTATCTTTATGCATTAGATAATTTATTTCTAACTTTAATATATTCATTAGGAAGGTTTATGAATAATTGGATATTTGTGCCTAATATTATTTATGTTTGTGGTATATTATGAGAATATTGGGCAAATTATGAAGATTTGGAGGAGGATATAATTTAGGGGCTTGTTCCCCACTACAGTAGGATCAATAATAAATAATAAATCAACAAGATATTATGGAATTATGGTACAGATTGTGGAACTTCAATGATTGAGAAAACCTAGGAATGTGTTCCCTTCCATTTAATGCAGGTTCCTAATATTGAGGACCAGATCCACTAATCAAGGGATTTTGGTGGGGAAAGCTTCCTCCATTCATGGGGAATGATTCCTAATCATATTGAATAAGTACCAAGTCAAATTTTCCTCTAGGAATATATTTTAATTAGTGTTCTTATGGAGAGAACTCGTATTTTTGCAGCTCCATTGTATTTTCTTGTAGGGATGTACTTCTATTGATGAAAATAATGAAGATTGGTGTCATGTTCAACTTCTAAATCTTGTTCTCCTCCATACGTCTCTGATTTTCCTTGGGCTTGGCCATCCCAGGAGCATCAAATCCCTTTTGTATCATTTTCTTTCCTTCTTTTCACTACTTATTCACATGCATATCTAGTTTTTATTTCTTTCCATTTATGCATTTAGTATTAATGATTTCTTGTTGTAGGATTGAGTTAAATGGTTGATGTAAGTTCTTTTATAGGATCAAAAGCATTATTTCATCTTTGGAAAAGATTTTGAAGTTCAAAGTAATCATTGAGCTGCTTGGATTGGTCTTCTTATTCCCAAATCTAGATTACTGGACTTCCTTTCTAGCAAAGAAC
The DNA here is from genome assembly GCA_031772625.1 of Pinus tabuliformis. Lineage (NCBI taxonomy): Eukaryota > Viridiplantae > Streptophyta > Pinopsida > Pinales > Pinaceae > Pinus > Pinus tabuliformis. Next base: position 336,897,137 of record CM062817.1, read on the forward strand.
AATAAATTTATGCTATTTTTTAGAGCATGATAACAAGATTCAATCGAGTTGGTTCCATTTGCATTATATCACAAAAACATTCTATTTAATAACAAAAATCACCCCATTACATTTCCACTTGATTTGGTTAGGCATTTTTTAGATTTACTAGCTCACTAGTTCTCGGATTTCTAGATTTTTGACTAGTAATGTTTTTCTATTTTTTAGAATAAGTTAACATAGGTATTTTTGAGTGATTCCACTTAGAATGGTGACCTAAGACATCCTAGTTAATAAAAAAAATTCCCATCCAATTTGGTTTTTATTTTCTTGTTCATTCGATGAATTATAGTAAATTTGTACATCCTATAATAAATCACTGTAACATCCTGTAGGAAAGCTTGTTTGGAGCCCGAATTGAGAAAAATCATCATTGAAGCTAGCATTAGGCCTAAAATTTACCTCCATGCCATCAAGATCATTTTAACCCTCTTTCTCCTCACTTAGGTCAACATTTTTCTAGTTTTAAAGAGTAGGATTTGATTTCCATTTCTTCTATCTTCAGTCTTACATTAGATCTCATCAATGTTTTATATAATTATACAAAGTTTTCCTCATGCATGAAGTAGATAGCTAGCTCTTGAAATTATGTTTCCTTTAGATAATTTAAACTATTCTTGTTTGCATGATTTTTTGGGTAAATGCCCAATTTTGATGCAGTGCAGGTGTTTCAAGAGTACATAGAGATTTCATAGTCATCAACCTCATCCCAGCTTCATCCACCCATGGTCCTCACTTTCTTTCACTAAACCCTCACCAATTTCATCATTTCACAAGGAAACTTCTCCAATATTTTTGACCAAATCCATCCATCTCCCAATTTTGGTTTGGGTTCTGAAGTGGTCCTAGGCACTCCCTTGCCTCATTCCATCCATCAACCACCTTCCCTAAGCTTTCCATCACCTTCAACATCCATCCTTTTGTTCTCGGTTGTATCCTGTATGTTTTCAGGATATCCTATAGCATCCTGTAGGAAATCCTGTTTTGAGGCCAAATTGAGGAAAAATCCTCTAGGAAGCTAGCAAAGGGTCCCTACTTGTCTCCCAAACCTCCTAACCATTCACCATCATCTCCAAGCCACCTGCCACATCACCAAAAGAGATTAGCTTTCACACTCTCACATGAAAAAAAGACAAAAAGAAAAACAGATTTATTTTATTCATCTACATGCAGTAGAAGGTTTGATGGTTTCAATCTACATGCTTAGGACAGTAGGATTGCATACATGTTAACTTGCATTATTTTGAAGCAAATCCTCTTAGTAATTAGTTAGAAAATGGTGTGTTTTATCATTTGATTTTAGTATCTTTCCGTGTACTTTCTTTCTTGCAATAGGTTAAGGTTCCATTTCGAACATTTCATTTTCTGCAATTAGTTTAGGATTTGACTTCAGTACATGCACTCCATTACATCATGACAGCAAAGGAAGGACACAATGTATGTTGCACATATAGCGTCGATACCTCTTAAGTTTGTATGAACCCCGGGTTGATAATTAAAGTCGATAGCCTTGGGAGTTGCAGCATTCTTGTTGGAATACCGAGGATCATCACATACAGAAAAGAAAATATGCAAAACAAATTATACAAGATTCGTAGCTTGTAGCTTCTACTGGAAGTAATGTTTCAGATCTCTAACATTAATGGGAAGGGGGTTAATCCTCTCGTTTAAGGATTTTAGCTTGAAGGTGTTATGGCCAATATTTTTGTTAATGGTGCAAGTTTCCAATCCACATAGGTTGGAACTTTGTGTGTTTACCTTTGTCTTCATGTGGTTTATCCCACTTCAGTACTAGGTCACCCACATCAAAGCTCTTTTCCCCTACGAACTTCTTATCAAACCAACACTTTACATGATTTTTATGCACAAAAAATCTGTCTTTAGTTTTGACCCTTTCTTCCTCGAGTTTGATTAAAGTGCTTATCCTGCACTAAACCAGAAGGTAGGGTCTACCTTGTGACTCTTGGGAGATTTTCAAGGTTGGAAGATACATGTTCGGAGGAAATATATCTTCTTTACCATAAACTAGAAAGTATGATGAGGTTTTAAGGGAAGGCTTGGGAGTTACATGTTCAACCCATAATGCATTAGTCAAGGAAGTATGCCAATGTTTTTGCTAAGATAAAATGGTTTTCTTTGTTATGCAGATAATATTTTTGTTTGTTGATTCATCCAAAACCATTTCCCTGTGGTTTTATAGGTCATTTTGTTGCATCTGGTCCATATGCCTACAAATTGGATCAATCAACATCCATGAATACCTTGTCATCATCCCTACATAAAGCCATAAGCATGACTCTCCTAAATCCCTGATTTTCTAACCTTTACTGCTTCATTTCAGTGATTTTAAGGCCCAACACACCTTGTCCCTTTAGGCACCTGCATTTAGCAACAAGTTGCTCAATTTTTCACCTGCTTTGAACAATAATAGGTTGTCCCTTGTTGGGGGTGCAATGATTCTAGAAATTCAAGAAAAATAAAAAGAATCCTGAAGCTTCCTCTTCTAGAAGCTTCCAGGAGTTGTTACAACCATTTACCTTGGATAAGAACTTCAAATCCTATCTGATCCTACCTTTGAGTTTTCACCTCTTATCCCTTGAGCTCATCCCCCTTCCTAAGTGGATCTCAATCCTAAATTAGTAAATGGATAAGAATTCCTAAACTACCACACTATCCTATAAATATACAACCATCTATGACATCAGGGTTGCATTTGGAGACTAATCATACCCTCATGTTGCTTCTTTGATCCTAAGAGAGTTATCATTTCCATGCATTAGGGTGACATTGAGGTGTGCCTTGTGATGAGGAAGGACAAGACATCTTGGGGAGATCTCTACAATATCAGCTTCCATTTTTTGTCGTAAACTCTCTCCCTTTCATATTAATACACAGAGTATAATGTTTTATTATATGTATTATGTTATGTCTACATTCATATATTTCAATGCTATGTTGATCCATTGAATAGAGTGATTGGATAATGCTACATAAACGTTGTAGATCTTTGGCTTGTGTTGATTGTTTGTGTAGGTTCGAATTGTAGCAATCAGAGCTATGGTTGGAGCTTACACCAAGAGGAGAGAAGAGCTTGCGGTGGATCATAAGTAAGCATATTTCCATTCTCCAATTTCTCTAAGGGGAAATTTGTATTAATTGCTTTCTATTGTTCTAGACTAGGCCACTAGGTCTAGGGAAGATACTTTTGTCCGTAGTTGTAAATTCTATATAACATGTGGGTAGTAATTAGATGCATGTTTTAAGACAATCCCATTTTATAATGTGAATTCGTAAAGTTTTGATGTTGAAAAATAAGTCACATTATCAAAGACAAGTGACGTAGGAATGCCAGACCTGGTTATAATGTTTTGTTGTAAGAAGTGGATGACTTTCCGGTCATTTACTTATTTGAGTGGAATTTCTTCTAACCACTAGGTGAAATAATTTGTTGTTGTTAGGATATACCAGTGTTTCTTTGACGAGTGAGGAAATATTTCTCTGATAAAATCCAAGCCCCATTGTTGGAATGGTTCCCCAACTGCTACTGATAGTATTGGGTTGACTAATCTTTGATCACGACCAAAACCTCTCTAACAAGCTTAGAACTTGCGGACATAGGCGTGAGCATATTTGAATAAAGTGGGCTAATAATATCCAACCCTCAAATTTATGTGTTGTAATGTTACCAGCATAATGGCCACCTGTCAGTCCATCGTGCAAGTCTTTGAGTACCTTCTCCATTTTACGCTGCTCAAAGCATATTAGTAGGACACCATTGCGGTTCTTTCAAAAAATAACTCCACGGACTAGCTAGGAATATAGAGATTTTAAATGAATTTCCCTCTTCTATTTATTCGATAAGTGTGTGGGAAGGATTCCATGCTCTAGAAATTGGCGTAAATCAAAATACCATGGCGTTGTAGACGTGCAATGAGGAACATGCTCAATATTGTACATTTCTATCTCCTACTCCCAACCTAAAATATCTTACTTAGAAGCATCTCTTGCGTTGACTGCTAGATTACAAAGGTAATGAATATTTATGGTAGTATGAACTCCAGATCATATTCTAGTAAGCATGTCATTTAGTTAGCCCTGTTCTCACCTAGTTGTTGAGAAATCTATAGGAAATGATTAGAGTGATTTCTCTTTTCTTGATAACTGATTGTGATACCTTTTTACTTTTTATTACTTATTATCTTATTTAATTATTATTATGTTTGTATATCATCAAACAACTACCAAACACTAGAATAACAAGAACACAAAATGTAGGTTGCAATCCAAGGCCAAAACCTCTCCACTTGAGAGGAAAACCTGCAAATATCTTCTCTTATTATAGATTCTTCAATTGATGAATTCCAAGACCTCTTGAACAAGATCAATACCCTCCAAGAACAAGTCCAACCTTTCCAGATGATGTGCTTCCCTTGTCCAAGTCAAACCCAATCAAATCTCTTCCACCAACACAACTTCGATCCCCAACTTCAGAATTTCAGCCTCTACTATAGGTATGAGATTTTCAGCCCTCCCAATATTAGATGCTACCACACATGTGATCTTATTTTGGCCTCCCAGGACTTCTTCAGACCTTTTCTTTACGTTATCCTTCTTCTAGTGCTTTTGGATGACCTAAAATGATATTTTCTGACCTTCTTTCTCTTCCTTCTTCAAGATCGAAACTGCAGAAGAAAAACCCTAGAACAACAACATAAACCCTGGCCTTCCTTCACACATGTGAGATAGAGATAGCCTAGAAGCAAGTCTTCTTCATTCTATTCCTTCTTTTCTTCCTTCTTCTTCTTCCTCCTTCACTTAAATTAGTGAGTGATGATTGTCTCTCAAGGAGGTTGAGTTCCCTCCTTTATATAGGCTTCTTAAGGTGGACATGGCTCCTCAATTTAGGTCAAATTTCCAGCTTCTAGATCGAATTTGTCTTGAAGGTAATTTTGACACTTTTAATGAAAAAAATAATTTTCTTTACAAGTTATAATGTGCCTGATGGGGTCTTCAACTTATGACAATGAATCTTTTGACTTCTTAACCTAGGAAAAACCCCAGAAGCATTCAATGGGTGCTTTACCTCTAAAATAAAAGACCTTGATCATGAATTCCATGCTCCAAAAATAATAATAATAATTTTTCTTTCATTTTAAAATATACAAGAATCAAAAGTACATTTCATTTTTATGAAGATAAAGCCTCAACACCAGCTCCTATTGCACGAACAATGTTCTTGTCACTAGATGAAGCACAAAAATGATCATGTGAGGTTTCAAGAGATAGGGCTTGAAATACTTAACTGCCTTGTATACAACATATGATTGTTTGTCAATGGTAGGATAGTTCAATTTTGGCCCTTGTAGACTAGCTATCATAAAAGAGATAGACCATTCATTTCCTTCAATATCCTTTGGATTCAATATGATTACAATCAACGAATCCAAAGAAAATGTATAGAGAAAGAAATATTTGCCATAGTTTGGACTGATTAACATGGGTGCATCAATAATAACTTGATTGATCTAAGAGAAAGCATCCTTCTCTTGTTTATCCCATTTGTATACTGCATCTTTCTTCATCATCTCCTGTATAAGTTTTACTATCTCAGCACATTCATAGATGAATTTCTTCAAGAAATTAATATTTCCCAAGAAAGACTGCATAGCCTTCTTGTTCACTCGGAATAAGATCTATGTAATTTCTTTGGCCCTCTCAGGATAAATTTTAATTCTACTTTTTGCAATGGTGTGTCTTAAGAGAATCCCTTTGGACACACCAAAAACACTCTTCTTCAGATTAAGATAAATCCAATACTTTCGACACCACTCAAATATCTGTTTCATATGACATACATGATCTAATATTTTCTTGGAAAACATGGTAATATCATCCAAATAAACAACTACACCATGACCAATAAGTCCACATAAAGCAATGGCCATCACTCTTTGGAAAGTTGCACCAACGTTGATAAGCCCAAATGTCATCCTCTTGAAAATGAATGTTCCACATTTGGTACCAAAGGTAGTCTTGAGTCTATCCAATTCCTCTACTAGCCCTTGACTATAACCAAAGAATCCATCTAATACTGAAAACATGCCAAACCTAGATACCGTCTGAAGGATTTGTTCCATGGATGACACTAGGTAATTATCTTTATGAGAAGCCCAGTTGAGGTTTCAGAAATCAACACATAGCCTTATTTCACCATAATTCTTTCTAACTGGGACCAAGTTGGAAACCAAGTGGATATATGACTTTAAGGATGATCCGAGCATCCATCAACTTTCTCAATTCCTTTTGGATGATGGGTTCCAGTGTTGGATGAACTTTTTGTAATTTCTGTTATTAATTCTTTTCCACTTCTTTTATAGGAATAACGTGCTGGATAATACGAGTGTCATATGTCTTTAAATGATTGTATGTCGGTGAAAATACATCACATTCTTGTTTGAATAAGTGAATAAACATCTATCTCTCCTATGGAGAATAACATGTACCGAGGTTTACATACTTCAGATCTTCTTGTGTTCCTAGATTGGCTTGTTCAGATGATAACTTTGAGCTTTAAGTATTCATGTTGGTTGGTCCTCTAAACTAGTTCTGCAGGTCATATAAATTCTCTATGGACACCATACCCTTAGGCATAATGTTTCCTTTCATTGCTTTGGATGCATCTTGCAGAGCCTGATTGTGTTCATCTTCATCTTTGGAAAAATATTTGAATACATCTACATTAGCCATAAAGTGTAGTATATGTTGTTCGTCATTAAAAACATGTAAATTAGTGACATTATACGGCACATATGGTTTATATATAATTTCAATAGAAAACCCATTTTTCAATGGCGACATCCTAGCGACTGCATTTATTTACTAATGCATCTGCTACAAAATTTCTAACTTTAGTGACAAAATTAATATTGAAAGCTTTGAAATGATTAATTAAACACCATACCTCATGCTGATATTTTTTTAGATTCGGTGAAACACAATGTATAGTATCTCGTACTTGACGAGTGACCACCTCTGAGTCATCGATTACCTTAAGAATTTCTACCTTTAGGTCAATAAATTTCTTTAATCTAAGTAAAAGTGCTTCATATTCAATATTTTTATTAATACACTTGAACTCTAGATGATATGAAAGGATATGATTCTTGTTGCATGGGTATTTAAGTACGCAACTAGCTCTAGAACCATCCTGCATCTTTGAACCATAGAAATATAGAGTTTAAATATTATTAGCTACTAGGCTTCTTTCTATCCGACTATTACTACTAGTACTATGTACATCTATATTATATGATTCATTTGCACTAGCTGGAGAACAAGGAAGGATGTTCAACTATGTATCTGGTGGAATGGGTGATGGATATGCATGATAACATCCGAGGTCATTTTCAAGGAAACAATTCCCAAATATCAAACCAAAAAAAGCAATAGGTTCATTATATCCCTCAAGTGGCGTCACAGTGTGTTTCATATATGGATCACTTTCCACCTGAATCTGGTTATTCTTTCCCCTATATGGAAGCCATAAATGTGACTAGTCTATTGCAAAATACCCTTGTAATTTTCTAGACCAGTCTCTGTTGAGGAGCACACCATAGGCTTTTGGAATGTCCACAATTAAAATATTTATACATTGATGAACTCGATCATCTTTTGATAATCTAATAAGCACATTCTTGAGTTCACCAACAGCTTGGATGAGAGATCTGTCCAACTGAATAATTTGTGCATCGATTTTGTCCCATTTAGCATTTATTTTCTTGGTAATAGATAATGGCATTATGTTTACAGATGCACTAGAATCTACTAAACAATTATGGACATTATAATTGAAAATTTCAAACGTTAATAAAAATGAAGGGAAGAGAGTGTTAGCTTCTAATGTTACAACATTAACTATAGATTTGAGGGGACCAGATGACTTACCAGACACCTTTTGAGAGGAAGAATCTTTATCACCTGACGAAGGTTGTGAAAAGGTTTGGACAATTAATTCACGCTGGCTTGCAATCCTCACGAGCTCATAGATGGAAATATTTACACATGATCTCTTCAAATATTCAATAATGTTATAATCAATTGTTTTACCTCTAATAGGCTATGTTGAAGTGTCTGGAAGAGTAGATTTTTTTGACACTCCCTAAATGGCAGACTTACTTTTATTGTTGGAGGAAGTTTTTTTTGAATTAGTTGCATTTCCAGACTTACTCTGTGCATTTTGAGTAGGATTGACCAGTGGTGAGATCCTTCTTAACAATTTCTCCCTCAATTTATATCTCATCACCTCCTGATAAAAAATGGGCCCTTTACTCCTCAAACTATATCAACTATTTTTCTTCAGAGGAGGGGCTTCACTTTGTGGTGGCTCTTCAACATTCTTCTTGTCAGCATTATAAATACAGTTAAGTGTATTCACTGTGTGTCCAACAAATTTTCTTTCTTCAACCACTACAGGTTTGTCTATTTCTTCTATCTGTTCATTATGCTCATATGCTAATAAGGAATCCACAATGTGCACAACCAAAGCATTCATGTTGTGGTTCCATTGTGGGCATGTATTTTCTGAGTGATATTCCTAGTGGAAAGAACAATAATTATCCATGCCGATACTTTCTATATTCATCACAAAATTTGAGCTTTGGGTAGACTTATCGAGCTTATTGTTTTTTCTATTATTATTCCTTCGAAAAGGGAAGGACTTGGGAGGCTTTCTTCTAGTAGAAGTCTCACTTGACCTCTTCTTTAGCTCTGAAATTTCGTTGGTAAGTGTTTTCACCATCCTAGTCAAGTTTTCAATATCCAATGATTCCTTTTCTTTAGCCTTACTAGAAGAAGGTTGAGACTTCCTACTAGTTTCTTTGGAGTCCTTTGATTTGTCATCGTCAGTAATGACTCCGATAACATGCAAGTCCTTCTCGACAATGATCACTTCTACAAATTTTAATTCCAATGTTTCCTTTGTAGCTCATTTTACAAATTTGTAAATGTTAGTGGGCGAGGAAGTTGTATAATAATCAATAGTAATTGAGTCATGTGGCTATGTGCAGAGGGAAAATTATTCAATATACGGTTGAATCTCTGATTAAAGTCTTTAACTTTCTCATTTTCCTCCATTTCACTATTTCCAAAGCTCTTTTTGTTACATGGTAGGAATTTTGTCATCAACAAATTTCTCTATAAATAACTTCTTAAACTCCCTCCAATTATGGACTAAATTGACAGGAAGATTATGGTACCATGTTGCTCTACCTTCTAATATATAAGGGAAAATTATGCAAGAATCATCATCATACCTTACTTCTAACATCCATAGATGCATGTAGAATTCATCGATGTGATCTTCTACCTTTCTCTTCTTTTCTGGATCAAAATTTGATAACAAATTTTCTGGATGTCCAGACATCTTATGGAGAATATCCAGAAGAGCAAGAGGCCCTTGGGCTATCTAATCCAAGTACTAGTCAGCAATGCCTTCGTCTCTGTGCTCCTCTTCGTTTTCAAAATCTGAGTCTTCTCCTTCATCATCTAAATCATCAAAAATGTCATTAGAAAGAACAATGTCATCCTTGTACCCTTTGTTAAGGGGTGGAAGTTGATCTTACTACACTATATCGTCTGTGGATTCTATTAATTCTTCAAGAGTAGAAAAAAACAAATATTCCAATATAGAAACTAATATGCCAATAAAATTTGTTTCTTTCTTCTTCGCGAAATATGGAAGATTCTGGGCCCCCAGAATTAAACCGACAACTTTGAAAAATTGGCGGGTTATACGTCAAAGTGCCTAGATTTGTTTGTAAGTAACTTCATATGCTAATTACGGACTAGGATGAGAATAACCTCCCACTTCAGGAATATATTAGAGGAAATTTCAGCCTAAACGTGCCCATGAAATTTTCATGTAATTTCCATGTCATAATATGTAAACCAATCAAAATCCTTTAAATTTAAAAAGAGGTACATCTAAATATTTTGGAGGGAAAAGAAGAAAAACTACTTTTTTTAATTGTATTTTTGGATTATTTCCTTATAAGTTTACTCAAATTTCAAGTGTATACACTTGTTGGATGCATAATTAAATTCCACATCCAACGAGTACCCATCATGCATATTTTTTAAAAGATTCACATTGATAAAAATTGAATATACATTAAAAAATCATGCTGAACACGCTTTTTTAATGTATCTTTATTTTTTATCATTGTGGGTCTTATCAAAAGTATGCATAGCGGGTACTTGTTGGATTTGTAATTTAATTTTGCGTCCAATTAGTGTCTACACATGAAATTTGAATAAAACTATAAGGAGATAAGCCAAAAATACAATTAAAAAAAAGGTAGTTTTCTTCTTTTCCCTCCAAAATTCATAACTTTTATTTTATTATTTTCACTATTATTTTATTATTTTTCCTTAGCTGACCACTTTGAGGTTAAAATTTTCTCTAATGAGGAGTTTGAACCGTGCTCGAAATATTTCTACCTAATCCAGAAAATGAATGATCAGGGAGTGTGGAGTTGTCAACCATAAAATGCTAGCTCCAACATATATGCAATCTCCCTGATATAAGGTCCCAATCAGACCTTACACCATTTTGTGTAGGAGTTCCATTTGGAATATGACCCAACTACCATTTACTAAAATAGATGCCTTGACTTTAGTTGTCAACATGAGAAAGAAGCATATATATGCTTTTGAATTAGCAAGCGATTTTTCATTGTGATTGTCTGATTGCAGATGTATCAAGGTTCTTTCACTGTGAAGGGGAAACAAAGTGATCCTATAAGAGATAAGTATTAGTACTACCCTAATGGAGACACACACGGAAAGAGAAAAGATTTTCTAACATCAAGCGAAATAGTTCACATAGATGTGACGAACATTATAAACATTATAACACAATTCCAATAAGTTGAGCACCGAAGTCACTGAAATAGTTCAATTACTCTATTGCAGGTGAAAGAAAACATGAACCATAAACATTCAAAGAATAGTCTTAGAAAACATTCACAATCCATGTGTGAAACTATGCTAGCCTGAAAAGGCTTCAATATTAAGAAAAAGTTCCACAGTACATTAACACAATGGACATCACTAGCTCCAATAATGGAGCATCAAAGCCACTACTTTGCTCCCCCAAAGTACTAACTTTATCTCTATGATTCCTTGTGGGAGAAGCCAAGGTTAAAAGTCCTTTTCATAGGCAATGAAGATGCTTTTGTAAGTTGACGCATGACTTTTCACATCCCCATGACTCTTGAGTTTCCAACTCCTAATGACATTTGGACTTATACAACCTTTGGAATTTTAGATGACTTTTGGAATCACATATGACTTTTGGTATTACATGTCTTTTGGAATTCCATGACCCTTTTATCCATATATGACTCTGGGACTTCGAATTATTTGTCTTTACAATGATTATAATATTACATCATAACTTCCATAGCATCATATGATGAATACATGACGCGTCACTATCCTTGGTGACTGGGACTAATAGTGACTGATGACATGGAATTTTTTCAATGGTGACATGGCTACCACTGTTGGGCATGGAATCCCCCCACAACATGTTTTGGGGTGAAAATCCCAAGTTTTGGGTCAAATGTATTGTAAGACTCTACGAATTGTGGGCACAGAGCACAAAGTATAGATTGATTCATATGGTTTTCCGCCCTAAGTTTTGTAATGTAGTGTAATGTCATGTCAGCCTACCCATGGTTTGTAGACCATGGGATTGTATAAATAAAGCAAAGCTCTAAGTTGTAAAGATGGAAAAAGAGTGAATGTTGGAGATAGATGAGTATGAACGATTCAAGCATAGGGTAAGAGTCTAAGTGTATTGGGTCATAGTAATAGGAAGAGGCTCTGTAGCTGAGTGCACAAAGGCCTAATAAAGTCTGCAGCTGAGTGCGTAGACCCCTATAGCTGAGTGTGCAGGGTGGATTCGAGTCTGTAACTAAGGAAGAAGAATAATAAAGAGAAGTTTATCTGAATTCCGTGTATTTGTTCTTATGTTATTACATGTTTGATATCATGTGCAATTATATTGTCTATTTATTACGCGTTGTTGTATGAATGGTGAATATTGTTAAGTATAAATGAAAGCATACAGATAAGCTAAGTTAATTAATTAATATCAGGTTGCTAGTAAGGATTTGGGTAATAACACTATTCAGCCCCTGAATAGGGTTGCGCGAAGGCAGCATCACAGGCTGCGAGGTACTAGTAGGTGCGCATAGCGACATGCGCACAGGGGAAAACCGCGGACCACTTGGAAACCTTCAGACATCCCCAGGGTGTGGAAACCTAGTTCTAGCACCCTCCCATACTACTTTGGGTGATTCCTCAGTTCGCACTCGTAGACTATTGCCGAAAGGGCCAGTAGTACGGGGATTTGTTTGGCTAAATCACCTTCGAACCTGGGTCAGGCCCCAACAAGCCAACAAATGGTTCCATTGCCGAGACTGGGATTTGCATAAGGGATGTCTGATGTTGTTTCATTGGAATCTAACCAAGAAGGAAATTGAAGGGTGGTTGGAAAAGAATATTCACGAATTCGTGGCACAAGAAAACATAAATATTCGAGTATCAAAGGAACAGTGGTTGGAGCGCTACTTATATACAGAAATCCACGAAATTTTCTTTGTGTCCTTTCCCTCTGAGTTGTATGAGTGGATCGCAAAGCTAGCAGATAGTCAGGGAAGGTGTAGGCTTGACAAACCAATTGTGTGGACTCCTGAATTGGTGCGCAGACTAGAAGCATCGAAAGAGAAGCTTGCACGCACTATGGACCACTAGTTCGATCAAATTATAGGAGGATTCATCACTGAGTTCACAATAGACATGACAGTTAGTTGCAGCGAGGCAGAATGACATTTCCTCAAAGGACCACGAGGTAAGTACATTAAGTCTTTGAACACTTGGATTAAAATGCTACTATGTGAAAAAATGGTTATGCGAATAAATTGATGTTGGGGGCAACGCGAAGTGGGAGAAATTACAAACTAGTCCCTTGATTTCACCTCTGCAGGAAAGCGATGAGGAGCTCGCGAGGATTCCACCAAGGAGCACGATCATTCTAGTAAGACAACGAATTCCGTGCATACCACCCCCACCTACATTGCCACCAGTTTCACCATCTTCACCTCCAACTTCACCCACACCACCTCCGCCACCACCATAGTTTAATATGGCGAGAGCACGATAAAATTGCCAGTATTTAGGGGAGTAGGAAATGAGGATCTGGACCAATTTTGGTTCATGGTAAAAGCTGTATGGGAAGTGCAAGGAGTCACGAATGATAATATCAAGAAGGCAACACTAGTTAGCGCATTGCAGGATCGCGCATTGACATGGTACATCAAGCATTCGAATGACCATCCAAATGCAGGGATCGCAGATATCTAGAATGCATTGAATAGGGAATTTAGCAGGCCAAAGTCAGAAACACAATCAATCATTGGGTTTAAGGAGATCGTGATGCTCCTGGGCAAGACCCCCTAGGATATGGACCAGAGACTGAAGGGTATGATTCATGAAGCCAACATGATGTTGACAGATGGACAACACCATGCATGGTTTGTAGCATCACTAACACCACACTTAAGGACAACATTGTCACAGCAAAAACTTTCCACCCAGGTCGAAGCTTTGGAGATGGAAATGAGATTGCATGAAACCCCTATACAAGACCCTGGTATGGGAGTCCAACAAATCCATGTGCAACTGCAAAATCTGTGTCTGGAGATACAGAGCTTAAAACGGGACAGGACACCATGGCTGAAGGCACGTGAGGAGGTATGGTGCATAAAATGCAAAGGCCAAGGGCATGACAAGGACCATTGTCCTATCTTTGCGAACTACTTGGCAGGAGGAGGGTCGATGCCATTAAGACTAGAGGTGCATGCAGGACCAAGTGCGATGCCTGCATTATGGTGTGCGATCTGTTAGATAGGAGGCAAACGCACTACAGATAATTGTCATCTATTGCAGAAGTATACGCAGACGTCCCAACAATTGTTTTGTAATTTCTTCAGGTTGGTAGGCCATGATGAATGCACCTACAAAAGCTATGAGCTAATGATGGATCGACTCTTGCCTATAGGGTGCAGACCGAAATGCGAGCTCTCAATCCAAATGTAGGAATGACATGCGCTCGATTTCAAGGGCACGGTCGAGGTTGAGGTGGAATAGGACTAGGAAGGGGTCGCGGACAACTAATTTGTTACAATTGCAGAGGGCCGGGACACAATGCCTGTGATTTTAAAACCCGACAAGGACATCATGTTTGTACTATACTTAGTCTGATCATGAGGCAGAAGACTGTCCTACATTGATAGCAAAATTACATGAAAAAGGGGTACTTCAGCCCCCTCCAACTCAGAATTTGCAGATGATGAGGTCTGAGCCACGTGAAGAGGACCCAAATGTAAACATGATGCTCAGAAGAGGTATGACCACTGGTGAGGATAAAGGTAAGCAGTCAGAAGGAAGTGCATGGGTTCGTAAGGCTTCTAGAAAGGAACCTGAATTTGATTTAGAACGCGTGAAGGAGACGTTTATGGAAGCTAAGAAGAGCTTCACGGAGGCCTCCACTTCCGGTAGTAAGGATCAACTAGAACCAGGGATGGATCCTTCAATGCTCACTACCTTTTTGTAGACATGCATGAAACTTCTACATGACAGAAAGGGAGTAAAAGGGCCACAAGAAATTATCACTAGGTGTGCAGGGTCAGGAGAACTACGTGTGGTCCAGAAACTTGGAAAGCATGCCTTGCGCACAGGAAGGGAAATGAGGTTGTATGTGAAAATCGGCAAGTATGAAATGGATCAAGTAATCCTAGATCTCAAATCAGATGCGAATGTACTGCTGAAACAAACATGGGAACACATGGTTAGACCCGCGCTACAATGGTATCCTATTCAGTTACGAATGGCAAACCAACAAAATATATTGCCCATGGGAAGATTGCAAGGGGTGACAGTAGATATTGAAGGTGCGAGTGCGTAGGTAGATTTTGAAGTGATAGAGATTATCGATGGCAGTAATCCCTATCCCGTGCTACTAGGAAGAGACTGGGCCACGGATATGAACGGAGTCATAAATCTGAAGAAGCGCAAAATGATATTTGAAAACAGGTCACTACACGTAGTAGTATCGCTAGATCCAGCCAAAGTAGCGCGATACACTGAACCGATGCGCAACGATGATAACGATGATGATCTCGATTGCATCTACAAGATAACCAAGCAAGAATAGGATTGGGTGAATCTGACAGAAGATGGTAGGATTTCGTGGGAACGTGTCAACTCCTGCACTTCAGATTTAGACGAAGAAGTAGAACAATGGTAGAATCAGTTACACGTGGTAACCACACTCAATTGCAGCATGATGATAAGATCACTATGCTGTATAACAATAGAAGCAAGGGATCTGCCTATGTATGACAGGCTGAAAATGGTGGATGAGTTCTTGAACAAATTTAAAAGCGCAGTACCAGAACAATAGCAGTTCGGTGCTCTGAAGTGGGCATTGTGCAATGCCCGCACGATGGTGGGGTATGCATCAAGGAAGTTTTGAGGACTGGCGTGGATGTAGAAGGATGATGCACCTATGATTTGGAAAACCCTAGCTCAGGATGAGAGCGAGTCACCAGGGGTGGAAAAACTTACACGCCCACCTTTCCCGATGGGTACAAACATATGTCGTACAGCCGGTACTAGTGCCCACCACTCCCAAAATAGACAATCAGGACAAAACACAGTAGTAGAAAGGGTGATGCGCATTACCAATTATCCATGAGGAAGCATTCAATAGGGTGAGCAAAGTACTGAACAGGGTTCACCAAGTGAGACGCACTGATTGGGACCTGCACATACCAACGGTTCGATGGGCCTATAGGGCCATGTGCAAAACCCTGACCGTGGAAACGATTCCAAAGGTGCAGAACAAAGTAGGGACTATAATTTCTGAAGGGAATGAAAAAGGGAATTCACACGTAATAGCGACCATAGATGTGACAGCACATAAAGCCCAGGATGAAGAAATCACACAGCTACGTGAGGTCTAACACCTAAGGCTTCAGGAAGCCATTTGGCAAGGGAACATTAGACTTTGTGAACTCGAAAAAGACTGAGTATGACTGAGGAAGAAAAGCCTTTTGATGGACGCAGAGGACAAGAGGCTGGAAAACGAGATTAAGTAAGCATGTTGCATCAATAGACCAAGGATGAGAAGGCAAGGTGTGGATGATCATACCACTAAATTAGAAGACTATCGCCGAGAATTTATGACTCTTCTGCCATGGCTACGACCACATCTCACCAAACGTAGTAACTAGGGGAGCGCACTACATACGATAGAACGCGGAGTGCTAGTTGTCGTGAGAACAATTGAGGATTTCCCGCAGACTATAAGGGAAGACAAGATGAAGCCTCACACAGATGGTGCGGCCACCTGACTAGTAGTAGGAAGTATAGTCTTAGTGCTCTAGGAAGTTGAAAGAGAGTGTGGGACTATAAAGAAGTCTATTTTGGAGTTGCGGAATAAGGGACCTGTGCGCAAAATCAGCATATCACAAGGTTCGCACCCGCGCACGAGGGACTGTGCTGCCACGCGGATAAGATGGGAAGTGACTATTGGTGTCACTATTCATGATGAGATGTCTGATTTGAGACTGAACAAAGTGGGCAGTGGGCATTTAACACGCAAATTATGGGCAATATTTGGGACAACCTGCAACCAAGAAAGCATTGTTGGCCCGGAATTGGGGGGAATGGTTGAATTTGAATTCAAAAGGTGCTATAAAACTCCAGAGGTTGGCCACAAGAAAATACTTATTCACTTGAGATTTGAGCAGTTGATTAGAACACAGAGTGTTGTGCGCCAAGCGATATCGGAGCCCCCAAGTTCACAAAAGACCACATACAGGACGACAAGATGATGACTACCAGGCCAGGTTTAGGCTTTGAGGAAGGAACTACCAACAAGGCCACGTGGAACCACACAGTACACGATGTTTCTGAAGGGACTCGGGTTGCGCTAGAAATCCTGAAATCACCTCGGACGCCGAGACTGAGAAAAGATAAGCAAGCCATGGGACCAGTCCACATGTCCCCAAGGAATCCGCGGTTCGATAAGCTCTCAATGGAAGAAAAGGGCAAGGTTGTCACCATTGAGTTAGATGAAGAGGAGGAGGACTTACAGGCTCTGATTATTGAGGCAGAGGAAGCAGAGGAAGTAGAGGAGGATATCCAGCCAGTGCGCTCTGCAGTGAAATTGCCCAAGTACGTTCCTCCGTGAAAAGGGAAGAACAAGATGCAAAAGGATTTGGATGCCACGAAGAGCGCACTCTAGACCCCACTCCTTCCTGATGGAATTGTGTTTGAAGGCTTGCCCCTAGGCCACTTGCCCACAATGAAGTTTGAAGACTGAGACCTAGCAGACAGCGAGAAGTTCCCACACTTAGAGACAGAGAGCCTCATGAAGCGGACCACAGAGGGGCCAGTAATCACGTTAGAGCCATAGAAATGGATGTGCAGTGTGGAGAAGGCCGAGTTGCTGCATCTGCTATGGATACCACACTTTCACCATGCACCCATCGCCATTTTCTTCATGAGGTAGCTGCTTTTCCTGGTGCACGATGGGTACTTATGGCTGGAGGAGCCTATTCCCATCAGTGTGGCTCTCATCCACTGAATTTCCTGGCTTCCCTGTAAGGGAAATGACCCCATGATGATAGCAGAAAAAGTGGCGATTTGGCCCTCGCGGAAGCCATGAAGGCCAAATACAAGCTGGAAAAGAAAAAGAGGGGTTATGTCATCACTAGTATCAAGGATAAAGGGGTGCGCATAGCTACCCAAATCCTGTCCAACAACGTAATGAGAAAATGTCGCACCGATGAAGTACCAGTGCTAGTGATTGTATTGGCCAAAAAATGCACGGAGGGGGTCTAGTTCAACTGGGCCGAGTTCCTTTGTGAAGAATTTTTTATCAACTGCAAGGAGGCCCAGGAGCAGGGTAAGACCTTCCACTATGCATGGTGGCTCTTTTCCATCTTGCTGGTTGTGGGTGAACTACCGGAGGACATCCAGTTCCCATACATTGAACGTGACTTACCTGAGGCTGCGAAGTACGCGTCGCTCTGGGCTACCAAGGACACGAAGCAGATTCGCTATACAAAGATTTTTTGTGTGCTCATGGAGGTGAGCATCCGCATGTGGATCAATAGGAGGTCACGCCTGTCCCCCACACTGCACAGCAATCTGCAGAGTTTTGCAAACTTCAAGGCGAACATGCACAATGTCTACATTAGTGCGTGGAAAGATCTGGTGCAGTAGTGGACCAAGCTCCCATTCATCACCACGGATGATGAAATTTTTATAGTGTTAGAGACATGGCCTCCTGAGTGGCATGCCCTAGATTTAGTAGAATTGGAAAAGGCGGCAGCATAGAAAAGAAAGGAGGAGGCCAAGCTGCACATCACACAGCTAGCTGAGAAGAGGCGCAATGAAAAAGTGGCAACATAGGTAAGGATAGTCCGCGAGGTAGCACATGTAGCCATGGAGCAGACAAAGGCTGCTAAAGCAGCAACAACAGCGTAGACAGCAGGGGCCACAACAACACAAGCTGATGAGGGCTAGGAATTGTCTACAGAACAAGAGACAGAGGACACTGACCCTGCAAGAGAGGGTGCAGACCTAGGCACAACTTCCACCCAACTCAAAAGGCCACGCTCACAAAGATATCGGGTCCACGGAAAAAGTTCAAGGCCTCCAAATTGGCCATTAACCCAATCACATTAACGGAAGGTGACCTCTATGACATCGGTGAGATGGTTCGCGATGACCCAAGGAAGTGATCCAAGAAGTCATGTCGGAGCAGCAGACTATGTTAGGGTCCCTAAGGGCATAGCTGCAAGAATTACAAGTGCGGCCCCCACAGGAGGGTACCTTGTCTACCCACATCGCAGTAGGCACAACAGTAGCAAAGCATATGCTCCACGCGAAGATGGCCAATACGATAACCTTGCTAGAGGAGCACTAGTGTCAGAGAGCACAATGGATCGGGTGACGCTTATGACACTGAAAGGCATTGGCCTTAACTTGGTTTCCCTTCCCCGTGACACACTTTATCAGCTACAGGATGGGATAACAACAAAACTCTGCACAGTCCAGGTTCTGAGCGAGCAGAAGATTAATATAAAATAACTTAGCTTTTAGCATGACGAGTTGGTGTCACAAAATCAACAATTGGTGCACACGGTAGATGATGGTTGCCAGCGCGTGCCAGAGCTAGCTATCATAGCAGATCTACC